>CM035440.1:89740370-89805370 GCA_020310875.1 Ceratopteris richardii
GAGCTTTACTCAAAGCATCTACAACATTATTTCAAGTGTCAATCTTCTAAAAAATAATGCGTTCAGCGGCTAAGCAATCTCTAATGAAGTGATACCTCACCTCAATGTGCTTGGTCTTTGCATGATAGACTGGATTCTTAGCCAAAGCAATGGCACTCTAACTGTCACTGAGCAAACGATGTACATGCTGAGGTAAACCCATATCACAAGCAAGATGACAAAGCCACAATGCTTGCTTACATGCCTCACTTGCTACAACATACTTTGCTTTTGTGGATGAAACAACTGTACATTCTTGAAGATGAGATCTCCAAGACATAGCACCTCCAGCAAAATGAAAAATGTGCCCTGATGGAGACTTACGATTGTCTACACAAGCACATCGTCAGAATTTGTGTAACCAATAATGGATGCTTTCCCTCTAAGCATAGACACTTGTGCTTAGTGTCACTCAGATATCTCAAAATCATGTTGACTGCTTCCCAATGTTTCTTAGCAGGATTAGACATATATCTGCTCACAACTCCCACTAAAAATGCAATGTCTTGTCTCGTAGCTAGAATAGCATACATGAGACTACCAAGAGAAGATTGATAGGGAATTTTGGTCATGAATTCATTTTCCTCATCTGATTTGGGGCAATCATCCTTGTTTGATTTCACATATGTGGGTAAAGGTGTACTCAATGCCTTTCCACCCTGCATATTGAACCTGTGAAGTACTTTGGATGTGTACTCACTCTGAGACAAGTATATGCATCTTGTACTCCTATCACGAGTAATGTGCATGCCAAGAATATGTTTGGCATCCCCCAAATATTTCATATCAAATGTCTAGCTCAACTTCTTTTTCATAATTCACAAGTCATAAAAGGACTTCCCAGCAATGAACATATCATCGACATAAACTATCTAGCATATCAAGATGCCATCTGAGCATCTCTTTGTGTAGAGACAATGATCCTCATTGCTTCATGAATAGCCTTGAGATTTCATAAAAGCATCAAACTTTTGGTACCATTGTCTAGGGGACTGTTTCAATCCATACAAGCTCTTTTTGAGTTTATAAACTAGACTTTCCTTGCCAGGAACTACATAACCCTCTGGTTGTTCCATATAGATCTCATCTGTAAGATCTCCATGCAAGAAAAGCAGTTTTCTCATCCATTTGGACTAGCTCTAAGTCCTCCATTGAAACAAATCCAAGCAATATGCATGGGGTAGTCATCTTGACCATAGGAGAGAAGATTTCCCCAAAATCAACACCATGTTGTTACTTAATTTGCAACAATTCATGCTTTATACTTTGGAAAAGCACTATTTGATGTGAATCTCAGCTTATATACCCATTTACATGGTAAAGATTTCCTGCCATTTGGCAAAGGTAGTAAATCCCAAGTATCATTCTTGTGAATAAAATCCAACTCACTCTTCATGGCAGGCTCCCACTTGACATGATCCTCTGTTTGCATAGCCTCTTTGTGGCAAGAAGGCTCATCGACATCTGTTAGCATAACAAAATCTAGAAACATATCTATCAAGTGGATGTGAGACACATGTTGAGCGTCTCAATGGTTGTTGAACAGGAACACGTGCAAACTCATCTGATCGGACATTCTCTTGAACGTCCCTATGTGCAACATTTTTATGCATGCTGGTTGGAGGATTAGTATCCTCAAACACCACTCTTCTCATGTCAACCTCCTTAATGGGCTTTTTATGCATCTTAGATGCAAAATGAAAATGACATCACTACTTTTGATCACTGATCGTGTTTCAAGATCGCTAAAGCGATATCCAATTTTTCCTTCTCGACCATATCCAAGAAATATGCATTTCTTTGACTTATTATCCAACTTTTGTCTAAGACTCTTGGGTATATGAACATATGCTTCACACCCAAAAACTAGAAGATGATCATAATATATCCCCTGTCCATAACTCTTGTGCCACTTTTACACCTTTGGAAGTACTAGGTGAAAGGTCAACCACATGAATTGTAGTCAATACTACTTCTTCCCAAAAGCCTTGTGAGATGTTTGCATGATGCAACATAGAAACTAATCTATCTTGAATAGTTTTGTTCATCCTTTTGGCCATACCATTTCGTACTAGGGCATAAGGAGTTGTAAACTCTCTATGAGTCCTTCTAGACTGATAGAAAAGATTGAACTCATGTGAGGTATATTCACCCCCATTATCTGAACGTAAAGTCTTAAGCTTAATTTCTTTTTCAATCTCCACTGAAGCAAGCCATTTTTTGAAAGTAGGGAATACCTCATCCTTCGATTTGATAGGATATACCTAGAGTTTTCTAGTAGCATCATCTATGAAAGTGATAAATTAAAGAGAACCATGTAAGGACCTAATGGGCATAGGACCACACACATGTGTATGAATGAGATCTAATGGTGAATTGAAGAGTCAATGTGCATTCTATGCACATTTTTTATTTTCTTTCCACTATCAGGTATATGGCCCAAACGGCCATGCCAAATACAAGCCATAGGCTGTTCAGTAACAGTTAAGTGTTCTTTCTATGATACAAATAAAGGATAAAGTGAGCTAACTTTTCGTCCTTTTGCAATAACCATATTGCCCTTTGATATACAAAAGGATTGAGCATAGAAGACCACCTTGTAACCAAGGTCATCAAGTTAACCAACTGACATCAAATTGCGTGATAACTGAGGTACATGGCATACATTATGCATAGTAAATTTTGAACCATCAATGAACTGCACAACCACATCTCCAATCCCCACAACGTCACACTGGTAAGAGTCACCAAGTCTCATGGTACCAAGAGACTTTGGTGCATAATTAGAGAATCATTCTCTGTGTGGTGTCACATGGAAAGAAGCACCAAAATCTAGCAGCCACATGTGGGAAAGAGAATTAGCCATAAGAGCCTCACTTGGCATAGTACTATCAAGTCTCAACACATCAACATCATCAGAAATAGCATTAATTTCTTCAATCTTCACAGTCGAAGTAGATGGTGCAGGTAACTGTTTAACATGCCCATCAACATTCTGTCCTTTACCTTCAACATCTCTTCCTTGATTTACTGCTACTCTTATTCCGTTGACCATTCTTTTCCTTGTTCTTGCTCCTGCCATGTTGCTGATTCTTTCCTTGGTAAGAATCAAGAACTTTATATTGTAGGGAAGATGGATGGACACTTCAAGATGATGAGTAGGTACTACCAAATCCTGCTTTGTACCAGCCCTTTCATACTTCAGAGTTGATACGTGGACCCTCTTAGCTTTCCAATGACACCATAAAAGTGCCTATGTACTTTGGAAATGATGTATGAAAAGGTTTGATTAGGACACACTACTTCTCAATTGAAGAATCCAAGAAAACTTTCTATTTTGGATCATACACCTGCTGCTTGTAATGCTCAGTACAACCAGTGCAGTAGGAATTGAAAAAATTCCTTTTAGGGATAACTTATTAGCTTAGTAAGCTACTTATTCAAAGTGGAATCACTTGAAATGATCAACTATGCACAGAGAAATCAATTTAACAAAAAAATCTTTACCCTCGATATTTTAGGACTATTATAGGTATTGACCAATGAGTGCTTTGACACCGAATTCTCTCAATCCACTAAATATAATTGCTTCAACCTTTATCACCATGTAGATAACTTAGAGCTAGTTCCAACAAGCTAGAGATCATTGAATTTGGTGAAGAGATGAGTGAGATATGCTCAGTACAAGTTGACAGTAGAAAGTGACTATAACAGAGATGTCATATATGAACAATGTAAGTATGATGTATTAATGAACAATGTTGTACAGTGTCATAGGCTTGATAATCATAGCCTTATGATGGTGAATAGTGTAGGCTATAGTGTAAGCCTCACACACACTCAGAATTACAATTAAAAGCTCGGATTTTTATGAGTCTCTCTCGCGACTTTTCCATAGAGGTTTTCATAAGTGTTCTACTCAAATTTGAATTTGAATTCAAATTTTGGCTCTCTCTAAAACGTGAATATTCATTCTAGGAGATATTCCCTCAATCAGCTTTCAACTATTCCACGAGTTTTTCTTGGTTGCTGATTATAAAGATTCCCCAAGTGAATAGTGACTTTTTACAAAGATAAAGTGGTAAGTATCCACTAGCAATTGTTCCTATGGGATTTCATATGTGTATGGATTACAAGCCAAATGTGTAGGCTTGTGATTTGCACCAACAGCTCCCCCTCAAGCCAAACATTTTGCTTGGTCTTCACTTTTAGTCTTCATGAACATCTTGCAATCCAATCATTGATTTAAACCTGCAAAGTTTTGTACCATCTAATGCTTTAGTTAGCAAATCTGCACATTGCATATTTGTTGATACATATGACAATTGAATATCCTTGCTCAATAAGTTTTCTCTCACATAATGATAGTGGACCTCTATATGCTTCGTCCTAGCATGATAAATAGGATTAGCTACAAGGTGTAGAGAACTTGTATTATCTCCAAAGATCATTGGAGATGTAGTATGTAACCCCAATTCTGTATACAACAATCTGATCCATATGGCCTCTTGAGTAGCATTTGCCAATCCTCTATACTCTGCCTCTGTAGAGGATAAAGGAACAATAGGTTGCTTCTTTGAAGACCATGATATTGGCTTATCACCTACAAATGAAGGGTACCCTGAGGTACTCCTCCTATCATCTTTGCATCTTGCCCAATCTGCATCTGAATAAATTTTAATGTCCAAGTCTGATTTATAAGGGAAATACAAACCATGATGTTGTGTACCCTTAAGGTACTTTAAGATCCTTTTAGTAGCCTCCAAGTGAGGTGCCCTAGGCTTGTGCATAAACTGACTTAGCACACTTACTCCATAAGCAATGTCTATCCTTGTCAAGGTAGCATAATTCAAGCTACCTACTATGCTTTGATAACCTGTAATGTCATCAAGTACATCACCTTCATGAGCACTTAATTTTAGGTTTATCTCCATTGGAGTACTTGCAACTTTGGCATCCTGCAAATGAAACTCTTCAACATATCGTGTATATATTTCCTCCGAGTAATGTAAATGCCAGAATTAGTGTATACTAACTCAAGCCCAAGAAAATACTTTGGTAATCCAAGATCACTAATCTTGAACTCCTTCATCATCTGATTCTTGATATGTTTGATGCCATTAGCATCATTACCTGTAAGTATGATATCATCAACATATACACACAGGTATATTACTTCTGAATTACTTCTCTTAATTAATAGAGAAGTATCTGCTTTACTCATGACAAAACCTTGGTCTTGAAGATATGTGGTCAACCTATGGTTCCATGCCCTAGGTGTCTGCTTTAATCCATAAAGATCTTTATTCAATTTGCATACATATGTTACCTTGTTTGGATCCTCATAGCCAGGAGGTTGTGACATATACACTTCCTCTGAAATCCAACCATTTAAAAATGCATTTTTTACATCCAACTGATACATGTTCCAATTCTTTGATGCAGCCACACTTACCAATACCCTGATGGTTGGCATTTTGGCCACAGGTGAAAATGTTTCCTCATGATCAATGCCTTGGGTTTGTGCAAAACCCTTGGCCACAAGTCTGGCTTTATACCTGCTTATTAACCCATCAGAATTCCTTTTTATCTTATATATCCGTCTAGAGCCAATTACCTTCATAGACTCCTTCTTTGGTACTAATTCCCAAGTATCACTCTCTTTGAGTGCTTCAATCTCCTCATCCATTGCTTCCTTCCATTTTGCCTTGGTTTTAGCTTCTTCATATGATGCTGGTTCTTCAATTGATAAATCTTTGGCAAGATAAATAGAATGTTTAGTAACAAGAGATGTATCATAGCCATATCTGATTGGTTTCTTGCTCTCCCTCTGTGATCTTCTGATTGCTTGATTAGAGGATTCGGGTATATCTTCTAATTTCTTCATCTTTATTTTACCTTTGGACTTCCATGCCTTGAACTCTTCAAGGTTGATGATGTCTTCATCTTCTGAATTTGTGTCTTCATTCTAAGTAGGCTCCTCCTTGGTAAGGCTTGGAAACTCCTCTTCCAAGTCATAAGGTAGCTTTACCTTCCTGCATTCACTATCAAACCAAGAGTCATTTTCATCAAAGACAACATCTCTACTAACCATGAATCCCTTGTTTGATGGATTGTAAAACCTCTAACCTTTCTGATTTAGATCACATCCAATGAAGATACACTTCTCTGCCTTAGGGTCTAGTTTACCTCTTATCTGAGAAGGGATATGCACATATGCTACACATCCAAAGATTCTGCAATGATCAAGTGAAGGTCTCCTACCATGCCATGCTTCATATGGGGTCATCCCATCAAGAGATTTGGATGGCAACTTGTTTACCAAATAAGTGGCAATAGAAACACTCTCTATCCACAAATAGTTACGTAATTTTTTCTCATTTACATTGACCTAGCTGTTTCAACAATCAATCTATTTCTTCTTTCAACTACCCCATTCTGTTCAGGGGTATACCTTGTGGTAATTTCTCTCTTAATTCCTCTGTCCTACAAGAATGCATCAAAATCATTTGAGAAGTACTCACCTCCTCCATCTCACCTTAGCCTTTTTAGATTTTTCCTTGTTTGATTCTCAACAAGTGCAAGATACTTTTTAAAGCAATTGAATACTTCATCTTTGTGCTTCATAAAGTACAATACAGTCCACCTACTATAATCATCAATGAAAAATACATAATACCTTGATCAGAGATTGAGGGATCCTTGCTTGGTCCCCATACATCTGTATGAACAAGTTCTAGGTAGTCTTCATACATGTAGCCTTTCCTTGAGAAGGGTAACCTGTGAGACTTTCCCAACTGACAAGCACCACACCTATAAATCATGTGTTGCTTGGATACATTAGGTATCCCAAGCACACATTGATCCTTGCATATTTGTTTCAAGGTTCTTTCACCTACATGCCCTAATCTCTTGTGCCAAATTTCAAGTTCTGATAATGCTTGGTCCTTATAACTATAGAGTGCTATGCTCCTTGTATCCTCAAGTTCAAAAGTAAAAAGTCTACCTGTCTTTTCTCCTTTGGCAATTCTCTTGAACCCATGCTTGGGATCCTCCACAAATGCTCCATATTGATTGAATCTAACCTGCAAACCTTTTTCCATAATCTTTCCAACACTCATCAAATTCTTGGTAATAGTTGGTACATATAGAACCCTACTCAACAGATTTTTGTTACCATTAGAGGTCTTAACATTTCCAACTTTAATTACTGAGTGCTTGGTGTCATCACCTGTTTGTACCTGATGCTTACCCTTTGGTTCCTCAATGTTGGAGACTTCTTGGTCTCCAAGGTTTGATCTATACTGATTTAAGAACACCTCTATATCAATTATGGATCAAACTTTACACAAATATTGTCTTCATTTATCAAAACTTTCATTAACACTTCTCTGAGTAAAGAAATTTCTTCTTCAGAAAGTCTGCTTCAGAAATTGACTTCATAACTTGCATATATCTTCATATTTCTTCAAACTAATGATGCACATCTCTCCACACTACCTTTGCGCAATCATATCAATCATTAGTCCTTCAAAAAAATCATTAAAGCTTTAATTTGATCCTTAAGATTAAAAATATGTTAGAAACTATCTTCCTGAACAAGCGACTTTGACATAGGTGACTGTGAGGTATATTCACCCCCATTATCTGAACATAAAGTCTTACGCTTAGTTTCTTTTTCAGTCTCCACTGAAGCAAGCCATTTTTTGAAAGTAGGGAATACCTCATCCTTCGATTTGATAGGATATACCTAGAGTTTTCTAGTAGCATCATCTATGAAAGTGATAAATTAAAGAGAACCACCTAAGGACCTAATGGGCATAGGACCACACACATGTGTATGAATGAGATCTAATGGTGAATTGAAGAGTCAATGTGCATTCTATGCACATTTTTTATTTTCTTTCCACTATTAGGTATATGGCCCAAACGGCCATGCCAAATACAAGCCATAGGTTGTTCAATAACAGTTAAGTGTTCTTTCTATGATACAAATAAAGGATAAAGTGAGCTAACTTTTCGTCCTTTTGCAATAACCATATTGCCCTTTGATATACAAAAGTATTGAGCATAGAAGACCACCTTGTAACCAAGGTCATCAAGTTAACCAACTGACATCAAATTGCGTGATAACTGAGGTACATGGCATACATTATGCATAGTAAATTTTGAACCATCAATGAACTGCACAACCACATCTCCAATCCCCACAACGTCACACTGGTAAGAGTCACCAAGTCTCATGGTACCAAGAGACTTTGCTGCATAATTAGAGAAGCATTCTCTGTGTGGTGTCACATGGAAAGAAGCACCAAAATCTAGCAGCCACATGTGGGAAAGAGAATTAGCCATAAGAGCCTCACTTGGCATAGTACTATCAAGTCTCAACACATCAACATCATCAGAAATAGCATTAATTTCTTCAATTTTCACAGTCGAAGTAGATGGTGCAGGTAACTCTTTAACATGCCCATCAACATTCTGTCCTTTACCTTCAACATTCTTTAATTCATAATAGGCTTTCTTCATATGTCCTTTCTTATGACAATAATGGCATTCAATATCCCTCTTCCTTGATTTACTACTACTCTTATTCCGTTGACCATTCTTTTCCTTGTTCTTGCTCCTGCCATGTTGCTGATTCTTTCCTTGGTAAGAATCAAGAACTTTATATTGTAGGGAAGATGGATGGACACTTCAAGATGATGAGTAGGTACTACCAAATCCTGCTTTGTACCAGCCCTTTCATACTTCAGAGTTGATACGTGGACCCTCTTAGCTTTCCAATGACACCATAAAAGTGCCTATGTACTTTGGAAATGATGTATGGAAAGATTTGATTAAGACAGCTACTTCTCAATTGAAGAATCCAAGAAAACTTTCTATTTTGGATCATACACCTGCGGCTTGTAATGCTCAGTACAACCAGTGCAATAGGAATTGAAAAAATTCCTTTTAGGGATATCTTATTAGCTTAGTAAGCTACTTATTCAAAGTGGAATCACTTGAAATGATCAACTATGCACAGAGAAATCAATTTAACAAAAAAATCTTTACCCTCGATATTTTAGGACTATTATAGGTATTGACCAATGAATGCTTCGACACCGAATTCTCTCAATCCACTAAATATAATTGCTTCAACCTTTATCACCATGTAACATTTCCAACTTTAATTACTGAGTGCTTGGTGTCATCACCTGTTTGTACCTGATGCTTACCCTTTGGTTCCTCAATGTTGGAGACTTCTTGGTCTCCAAGGTTTGATCTATACTGATTTAAGAACACCTCTATATCAATTACGGATCAAACTTTACACAAATATTGTCTTCATTTATCAAAACTTTCATTAACACTTCTTTGAGTAAAGAAATTTCTTCTTCAGAAAGTCTGCTTCAGAAATTGACTTCATAACTTGCATATATCTTCATATTTCTTCAAACTAATGATGCACATCTCTCCACACTACCTTTGTGCAATCATATCAATCATTAGTCCCTCAAAAAAATCATTAAAAGTTTAATTTGATCCTTAAGATTAAAATTATGTTAGAAACTATCTTCCTGAACAAGCGACTTTGACATAGGTGACTTCTAAGGTTGATTTTTCATAGCACAGATCCCATTTTGTTAAATGCTTTTAATCATAGCTTCCTTACCTTCTAACTTAGATTTTGAATGCTCATTCATAAAAAACTTTACACTGTACACTGAGATCTAAGCAAAACATTAACACAAAAAAGTGCGCGACTCTGAGAGATTTACCTGCAGACTTTACATACACATGTTCCTATTGATTATACTCATAGCATGAAAGGAATTAGATCATGAAACTTTGAAAATAGCTTCATTAGCTTCTAGATTAGATGTGTACAAAAGGATTTCTCATCCACATGATCAGACTGAGAGAAGTCTACGAAATACTCGTCGCTATTTTTTGAAGATAACTCTCTTCACATCTATCTCTATGACACTTGTCTTCTAATGACCCTCTCTACATATTTCTTTACATCATTGACTTATATAAATATGGTTCTAGACTTATTCCACGTCTATTACATTACTCCTTATCATCCTAAGGATTATCTATACTCAAATTACAAGAATTTCCAATTGTAATGTACATATGTATACAAGCTTCACTTTTGAGATCTCTTCACTTTCTCAAATGACTTCTTGAACTTCAACCTGATCATAGACTTGCTCCAAGCTCTTTGTAATCATCAATTTGTGATTGTTTTGTTCCAAGAGCTCCCCCTCAATCACTAATTGTGATTATTCCAGTCTTCTTTACTCCTGCCATCTCTTTGAATCTCTGTAGCTTAGGTCCATCCAAGCTTTTTGTTAACATATCTGCAACTTGTTCTTTTGTTGGAGTATACAACACTTCAGTCTCTTTATCTAGTACCTTTTCCCTCAAGAAATGATACTGAATCTCTATATGCTTAGTCCTGGCATGAAAAACAGGGTTAGCTGCCAAATACAATGAACTTATATTATCTCCAAAAATAATTGGAGTACTCTGATTAGTTCCAAAACTCTTCCATAAGGTCTTTAACCATATCACTTCTTTTGCAGCCTCTACCATTCCTTTATACTCAGCCTTTGTAGATGACAAAGCAACTGTATGTTGCTTCTTTGAGCACCAAGAAACTAGTTTATCTCCAATATAACAGAGATACCCATGAGTAGACCTTCTATCATCTGAATCACCTGCCCAATCTGCATCACTAAACACTTTGATTCTTGTATCAGAAGTAAATCCATAATACAAACCCTCACTTAGGGTTCCTTTGATATATCTGAGTACCCTTTGAGCTGCAATCCAATGAGTCTTCTTTGGACAATGCATAAATTGTGATAACACACCTACTACATATGATAGATCTGGCCTTGTCAAGGTATCATAGATTAAACTACCTACCAAACTCTCATATTCCTTGATGTCATTAAACTCTTCACCTCCATACCTGCTCAACTTACGATTTACCTCCAATGGTGTAGTTGAAGACTTGCAATCCTCCATGTTGAACTTAACCAGAAGATTCTTCAAGTATCTCTCTTGTGTAACATATACTCCATGTTGAGTATATACAATCTGCATTCCTAAGAAATAAGATAAGTTTCCCAAATCACTTATCTTAAACTCCTTGTCTATTTGTTTCTTAAGCTCATCGATTCCTTGAGCATCTGTACCTGTGACAATAATATCATCAACATAAATACACATGTATATGTATCCATTTTCACTTGCCTTCACTAGCAAGCTAATATCTGCCTTTGATGCTTGAAATCCACATTCATTCAAGAACTTAACAAGCCTGTAATTCCATGCTCTTGGGGCCTGCTTCAACCCATACAAAGCTCTCTTGAGCTTACAAACATAATTTGATCCATTTGGATCCATGAAGCCTTCTGGTTGCTCCATGTACACTTCATCTGCAATGTATCCATTCAGAAATGCATTCTTCACATCTAATTGTGATAACTTCCATCCTTTACAAGCAGCAATAGCAATCAATGATCTAATTGTAGACATCTTAGCAATAGGACTAAAGGTTTCATTATAATCTACCCCATAAGTTTGGGCATAGCCTTTGACCACAAGTCTAGCCTGATATCTAGACACTTTACCATCTACAAACCTTTTTTTTTATACACCCACTTACATCCAATGACTTTCTGATTCTTTGGTCTTGGCACCAACTCCCATGTTTCATTTTCAAGTAGAGCATCATACTCTTCTTGCATTGCCTTCTCCCAATTCTATTTACCTTTAGCTTCTTCATATGTGATTGGATCCTCTTCTGTCTTCACAATGTAAGCATAATCTTTTGTTGTTAGGAAAGATGTATCATAGCTATACCTGATAGGCTCTTTCCTTTCTCTCAAGGACCTTCTGACCTCTGCACTTCTTGAAGTCTCAGCCACATTTGATTCTGGATCAAATCTTGGCCCATCTTCAACATTATCCTGCAATTTACTTTTATAATCAACATCATCAATATCTTCTTCATAGACACTTACTTTTGTCTTCCCTTTCCTTTGTATTTCTTTAACATCTGCATACTCATTTGTTGACCCTGTATACCATGTACTTTGCTCATCAAATGTAACATCTTTGATAACAAGAAATTGCTTTGTGGATGGACTCCACAATCTGTAACCCATCTGTCTATCATCATACCCAATAAACACATACTTCTCTGCTTTGGGTTCTAGCTTATGTCTTAATTGTGAAGGAACATAAGCATATGCTAAACATCCAAATACCTTACAATGATCAAGAGTAGGTTTCTTACCCCACCATGCTTCATAAGGAGTTCTTCCATCCAAAGCTTTACAAGGTAACCTATTCACAAGGTATGTTGCAGTGTTGATAGCTTCTGCCCATAAGTAATTTGGGCAATTCTTTTCTTTCATCATTGCTCTTGCAAACTCTACAAGAGTTCTATTTCTTCTTTCTGCAACTCCATTCTGTTGAGGAGAGTACCTGCAAGTTACTTCTCTCTTTATACCTGCATTCCACAAATAATCATCAAACTCTTTAGAGAAATACCCTCCCCCTCCATCTGAGCTCAATCTCTTGAGTTTTTGTCCTGTAATCCTTTCTGCATAAGCATGATAATGCTTGAATGTCTTCAACACTTCTAATTTGTCCTTGATTACTGTTGAAGCTCAAAGTCAAGGACAAAGCATGGAAGCACATCAAAAGGTGGACACACAAGGAAAGGGAGCAAGTAGGGAGCTCCAAGAAGTGTATGTCAAATTTTCAGAAGAATCCCCTACAAAAATAGTGATTTTCATCACTAAAAACCATTGTAAATACCATTATCTATTTTTAGTAACTCCATTTTGTTCAAGCCGAGGAGTCCTCGAGCTTGAGGAGTATTAGAAGTACCATCGTACCAATTTTCATATTTTTTAGATCTCGTTTGAGCCCTCAAATAAGCCCTGGAACCTAATTTTTAACTAGGCCGGACACTAGGTCTGAACAGGGCCAAAGCTAGTCAAAAACTATAAAAGGAGCTAGAGAGCTCATTTTTGAGGTTAGATTGTAATTGAAACGAACTTGTAAGAGCATTTTGAAAGTAATCTAAAAGCTCCATTGATTCTCGCTCTTTGTCTTGCCGTGTGTGCGTGTTTGTGTGTATGTGTGTGCATGCTAGTGTGCTTCTCACTCACGCACTTGTGCCGCCACTTGCTCGAGGTCTTCATACCATCCTCACGTCTTCCCGGATTGACATTAAAGGAGGTGCTACTCATCATTGAGCTACACCAAATTTTGGCGCCGTTGCCGGGGATCGAGCTTTGAGGACGAGCGTGTGATGGTAAGACGTAGAGTTGACGCGTTGGAGTTGTAGGTATTTTCTTCACGCTCATCGATTTTCTTTTACTTTCTTCACCATCATCATCACCATCTCCCACGTCCATCTCCATCATCGCGAAAATTTTAGTTTTTTGACTCTATCCCCATCTCCACCTCATTTCCCTCATTTCACTTGTGAGAGAGAGCGAGAGAGCGAATTTGCATGTGCTATTTTTTGCATGTTTTGTGAGCATTCTGCAGGTACAGGCCGCATCATCATCCCCAGCACCCTGCGCAGGTACGGAAATCTGAGTAACTGTCTGTGTGTCGCCGAGCTCTGTCAATCGCGACCGACTGAAAAATTGCTCTAATTGCTAAACAAAGTGCATATCCATGACCTACAGGCCTAGAGCTTCCCAAAAATGTGTTTAGTTTTTTGAAATTCCACAGATTTCTGTCAATCGCGATCGCTCTGTCAATCGCGATCGACAAACCACGACGGACAGATCTGTCAATCGCGATCGACACGTCAATCGCGACCGACAGCTCACGACGGCTCTGTCAATCGCGACCGACACGGTCAACGACCGATTGACCACGACCGACTGACCATACGCATGACACGTGTCAATCGCGATCGAGTCATCAATCGCGACCGACTCATCAATCGCGACCGACACAGTCAACGACTGTTTGACCACGACGGACAGACCACGACGGCTCTGTCAATCGCGACCGACACAGTCAACGACCGATTGACCACGACCGACTGACCATACGCGTGACACGTGTCAATCGCGATCGAGTCATCAATCGCGATCGACTCATCAATCGCGACTGACACGGTCAACGACTGTTTGACCACGATCGACAGACCCTCGCGACCGACCTGTCAATCGCGATCGACTCATCAATCGCGACCGACAGAGTCAACGACGCTTTGACCACGATTGATTGACTTTTCGGCCACGTGTCAATCGCGACTGACCAGTCAATCGCGACTGACAGCCACGACGGACCTGTCAATCGCGATCGACGACTGACCTGTCAATCGCGACCGACAGACTTTGCGAACGCGTTAGAAGGGCAAATTAGGTCAAATTTTCAAGGCAAAGTGATTGGTCTAAATTGTGATTAAGTGGGGGACAAACTCTAGGGTGTAGTATTGCATCGTTAGGCCGTGCCGCAAGCTACTCGAGTATTCCTGTTTGACTGTTAGCTTGTATTGAATCCTGATTTAACTCCCTAAACCCTGAACAGTCCTAACTTTTTCATACGAAATCCAATTTTTGAGCTCTTGGGCTTGTTGGAAAGCTCGTGGCTGTTTTTTATAAAGATAATGCGTTGATTTTCAGAGAGGGTATTTTGAAGTTGACCATACCCAGGGGGATCAAAGTCAGGGGTCTTTAGAATTATTTTCCTAAAAGTCACAATGCAGATGTGTGTTTGTGTCACATGAATGAAAGTGGTTGGTTTTGTTCTTTGAATATAAGCATTGAGCTAACCGTGGGTCTTTTATAGGTCCATTGAGAGCAACTGAGAGCGTACAAAGCAAGGTTTCTTTGCAAGCTTGAGAACCGGGTTCTTGAGCACCATAAAGCAAGGGATCAACAAGTAAGGTTGGATTATTCTCAACTCCCCTCTGTCATTTCCTAGCTCAAGCTAAGATCGAGTAGAGATAGGAGTAAGTCAGGGCGACGATAGGCAGTTATCAAGTTGAAGACTATTAAAAAACTCAAGTTCAAGCTAAAAACTTAGTTACTGTACTGTCGATAACCTAAAGGAAAAGAACCTAACGTGGAATGATCAACCTGAAATTACGAAGAACACTCAAATATTCCGACGACGTGATATCAGACAAGAACTCAAACGTGCTAAAATAACTAAAAAGAATCAAGTGACTGGTACCAATTGATTGGCAACGAGGTTGTACGCTGGAAAAAAATTGGGATAATCAGTTAGGCATATGAACCTTCGATCAGGACGACACCTAGCAAGGGAGAGACAAAGCTTTAGGTCATCAGAGGCTAGTGTCAATCACACTGCAAGATCCTGGGCCCAGCAGTTGAGCCACCAATCGAACTACCCTAGCTCTGAGACCAGTGAGTCAGAGATGTCTCAAGGCATGGACAGACCTACGGGAAGTTCAGGAGTGCCTTACTTATACAGGGTGGAAGGTCCTTACAAAACGCAGTTGGAATACCTTAGGACCAACCGACTAGGTGCTAGCATCTATGAGGACGGCCTAGGAAGATCCGTGGTCCAGATTAAAAATCCTGATCAATCCATTGGACTAGAGCACCCAGCTGTCAAGTTTGAAAATGGTGCATACCTGGACAAAGAAGGAACTATATATGTAGTCACTAGTCACCCTGATAGGACAGATGACTTTGGGAATGTAATCTCAGAAGCGGACTTAGGTGACCTGGAACAAGGGAACATGGGTGCGGAACCTAGAACCCCTCGAGGTAAATCAGTTCTCACTAGGATTATCACGCCTGAATGGGTCCCCCAAGACAACAAGAGCATAGAGTTGCTCCTCAATCGAGAAACTGATGAAGCCTTTTGGAGGTATAAGTCTAATCAGCCGACAGACATAGGAAATATCATGATCTATGAGTTTAAGGATCCAGATAGCCCAGGCAGAGTGACCTATTTAGATCATGCTTCAGAACGGATCTTCGTGGTGACAGAAAATGATAGGCATGCCTACACGTGGAAGGGTGAATTTATTTTTCCCCAACCAAGATCAAATGTATCCTATGGTCACCCTGGGGCGGGAACTTCCCAAGCTCATGGTACGCAAAGAGACAGAAGTAGAGATAGACCAGAGGTAAGTTTTGCCAATCCAGTGGGCAGAGAAAGAACGAGAACGGAGACGAATAGGGTAGAACCTGAGATGCATAGAGCCCACAGGAACCAAAGAAATGTAGATGGATTCCCTCTGCCGAGGCCTAGAGAGCACGCAAGAACTTTGAGACCCACCCAGCTAGTTAAGTCCATGAAGAATTATTTTGACGGCACAGGAGATCCCTATGATCATGTGGCGGAATTCAAGCAAGTCTTGAGAGCTGAACAGGTTGAGGATCTGTTCACGCAGTACAATGCCTTCGGTCTAACCCTTAGGAACACAGCACTTACATGGTTTCAACCATTGGATGAGCGCCAGTTCAGGAGCATAGATCAACTCCTAGAGGCATTCATTATAGAGTTCTCTAAGAGCGGCATAAGACACAACACCTCCTCACTGATTCACAGCTTCAAGCAAACCCCTCAAGAGACTGTGAGACTTGCAGGAAGAAGATTTAGAAAATATCTGGAAAGGTGCCCTATTTCGGAACTACCCACATCTGCTAAACAAGTAGCCTTATTCCTTGATGGATTGCTGAGTACGAAATTGAGATCCTATGTGTATCTGAAGGACCCTAGGACTATAGAAGAGTGTGTACGCATGTGCATTGACATTGAAGATAACCTAGGGGAAGAACTAGAGCTTTCCAAAATCTACAAAGATTCAGATAGTGCATGTAGTCACTCTTCCACGCAGTCCACATCAATTGAGGAACTTGCCGAAAAAGTAGCTCAGAAATTAGGTGTAACTAGCAAACAAATCCCAAGGTTTGCCCCTGTGAAAAGATGCTATACATGCGGTGGTGACCATATGGCGAATGTCTGCCCTATTATGGCTCAACCCCAAGTAAACCCTAGTAGCCAGTACTGCACCATAGAACGGAAGTACACAAACCACACTGCGCAAGATTGCCCATACAACAAGCAGGCTGTTAGACAACCCTACCCTCAGCCCTACCAACAAGGCAGATACCAGAACCAGTACCCTCCACCACCACAATATGCTAGACCCCAACAAACCTACCAACCGCAATATCAGGCCCAACAGAGACCCCAACCGGTGCTAGCTCAACAGCCTCCAAACCCCTCTAACGTGATTCCAGTAAAGTATGCTGTGGCAGAAGAAAACCTGAATAGGGCCATAGTTCCAGTAACCCCATTGATCTCAGAAAGTGACCCGAGTGACCATAGCTTTGATTCTACACATGTCGATAGTCCCCAGGCTTACTACATGCAGTCTCCAGAACATGGTGAGTCTTACTATAGTGAAGAACCAAGTGAACCTAGTTGGGAGTCAGATTACACGAACGTCATGTATGCAAACCCCAACCCCAGGCCTCAACCTAGGCAAGTAAGACCTCCATTCCCAAGAGGACCGTGCTACCGATGCCAGGGAGATCATCTCATTCGTGATTGTCCCTTGCCCCCGCCTACACAACCCCAGTCAGTGACAATCCAAGGTTTTTGCCAAGATTGTGGAAAAGAGCATCTCTTACGAGATTGCCCAAAGAACCCCAATAATATGCCAAAAATCACTCCGATCAATGTGATTGGTTTGGTTGTAGATTCCTCAGGAAGCGTCACTTCCACTGCACCAGTGCAGGTAGTCACTAGAGCTCAGGCATTGCAGCAAAACCAAGAGACAAGCCAGGAAAAGGGCCCAGAGGCTAGTGAAACCGAGAGCGTAACAAAGAAAAGGACTAGAGCATGGAAAGATAGTCGAGAAAGAATGAAACGACAATGGGCCAAAAAGATGAGTGAGCTTGAGGAAAGCATAAGAGAAACCAAAGCGAGGATAACTGAACTCACAGCTCAAACTCCCTCTCACATCACCCCGCCTCCACCACTCCCATCTCCATCCGAATCACCACCTTTCCCACCGCCTCATCAAATCCCACCACCCCCTAGGGTAGGATCAGTATTAGCTGATCCCACTCCCGAAGACATAGACATGATGCTTAAGGCATATCAGGCCAGAATCCAAGAAGGGCCAAACGTCACGGATCATGACAAGTGCTATCCTAGAGCTGACCTAGAGATAGAAAGAACCAAACTATGCGCTAAAATGGTCGCATTGGCTCAGACTATGTTTGAAGCCAGTCGCCTTTTCAATTACTCAGGCTCAACCAAAACGCAATTACACTTGGATGGATTCCTAGAGAAGTTAGAGAGGATAATTGCAAGATCTGACAAGGAAGAAAAAAATCAAGACCAAGAAAAAGCAAGCAAAAACAGGAATCATTCCCAATCAGAAGTGTATGTGGCCAATGCCCCTAAACCGGACAACTTCCCCTCCTTAGAAAGAATAGAGAGGCCAATAGCACAGCCAGAAAAGGAACCTACCCCTCAAAGAAAGGAAAGGGCAAGAGAACGGGTAAGCCAGCCTCTTCAGGAA
Organism: Ceratopteris richardii; assembly: GCA_020310875.1. Classification (NCBI taxonomy): domain Eukaryota; kingdom Viridiplantae; phylum Streptophyta; class Polypodiopsida; order Polypodiales; family Pteridaceae; genus Ceratopteris; species Ceratopteris richardii. Next base: position 89,758,963 of record CM035440.1, read on the forward strand.
GCCCGTGGGCCTCCTCAAGAAGCTTATCTTCCCCCCCAAAAGGCAGATGAGCCTCCCTCGAAAGCTCAAGTACCTCCACAGGTTGCCTACATTCCTTCTCAGGGAATGTGTGAGCCTGTTCGGAAAAGTAATAGAATAAGTAATCCTCCCCAAGAAGCTTGTGCTCCAGCCATTTGCGAGAACGAGGAGAGAGTCAACAATAGAATCAGCCCTCCTTCACAGGTTGCTTATGCGCCCAATTCTACGGAGCCAGACACTTCTTCTTCTATGAATCGGTTTGCACCAGACTTCCTACGAGAGATTCAAGAAGACAAATGGGATAACGAAAGCGAGGTCGCCCCTCCTTTTGAACTTGTGGACGATGCACACGACCAATTCCCACAAGACATCCCATCTATTTACGGGGAGCATGAGAGTGTTCAGTCTCACGAGAGATTAGACTTTGAGTCGAATTCCATACAAGAGCTACCCCACTTCACAGGCCCATGGGAAGCAAAGTCCACATGTATGAGAGCACCCACAGTCATGGTAAGGAACGACGACTCAGTCATTCCTAGGAACACAGAGGTAGTGAAGAACACTAATGTGCAGTGTAATCTCAAGTTAGAAGAGCTACTCAAGGTTAGACCTGAATTATGGAAACATGTAGCCAAACAAGTACCAGAGATAGCAAAACCTCGTTCCCAGGTAGGATCCCATAGGACAGTGCCAGAAATTCCCTTGGATAAGATAGGGGATATGTGTGAAGGCGAAGAAGGGAACACCTATCTTCCCATCACCTACCAAGAGTACACCACCAAGGCAATTTTAGACTCAGGTGCAGGAGTTGCAATTGCCACTACTTCCCTTTGGAAGCGTTGGGGCAAGCCGGCACTCAGGCCGACGAGAATGAAATTGCAGATGGCCGATGGTCACATAGAGAGACCCCTAGGATTGCTAGAAGGAATAACTCTCACCACTTGTGGTGTCGAGTTTGAACATACCTTTGCCATATGTGACTTCAGCAAAAATCATGCCTATGAGATGATTTTGGGAAGACCATTCATGCGACAGTTGCAAGTGGTACAGGATTGGGGAACCAATTCTTTGTACCTGCAGCACTTAGGTGTTACAACCAAAGTCAATCTCAAGGATTATTCTCATAGAGATGTCCCTCCTATCCAATGGAATCCCATCCATAGAGCCAAAGATGATACAGAATCTGTGCATTCCATAGGATCAGGATCCTCCTGGATGCACGAAGACACTCACTTATGGATGTGCAAAGTAGCAGTGGAGGAAGAGAAGAGAGAAAAGGCCAGAGAAATAGGTGCAAACGAAACCCATAGACCCATTCAAGACCCAGCCTATGCACCTGTAGTTTTTCCAGACGAGGAATTTGAACCCCATGGCTGGGCAGAAATTTTAGCAACAATAGACGTAGCCATCAATGAAGAACAATGGACACCTGACTGTGATGAGGATGGCTATGACATTTCAGTCTTCTCCATAGAGCCAATCATGGGAGAGGCAGTTCTAGAAGAATGCGAACCTAGCCCTGATGCATTTGAGGATGCAAGTGACTCCGATCTAGAGTCAATCATTATGGACCCACCATTTGCATCAGATGAGGAATACTTCCATGAAGTAGAATTTCAACCCCAGAGGCATGGAGAAGTTACAAATGGTGTAAGATTAGCAATGCATATGACCCCTAAGGAAGAAGGAAAGAAACGAAAGAAGAGAGAAGCCTTACCAGAAGAGGAAGAATCTTTGTTTGAGGTCCCAGAAAATTTTAAGAAATATGAGATAGATGACAGAAGAGTCATGATAAGAATGCCTAAACGAGAGGCACAATCAGGAGAGGCCTATGATAACAAAGAAACCACCAAGAAAATCGTAGTGGCCCTAGAAGAAGGAGAGGAGAGATGTACGTATATAGGCCATGACCTAACAGAAGAAGAGGAGTACGAATTGATAGCCTTGCTAAGAGAATACAGAGATGTATTCGCTTGGAGTTACAAGGATTTGAAAGGTGTTGACCCTGATATATGCTCACACACCATTCCCATGACCTCAGATGCTAAACCCTCTAAGCAAAAGCCTTATACATATAACGATAACTATGCTGCTAAGATCAAGGAAGAGATAGACAGACTGGTCGAAGCTGGATTTATCTATGAAATTGAGCACACTGAATGGGTATCCCCCATCGTAGTGGTGCCCAAGAAGAATGGCAAGCTGCGTGTGTGCATTAACTTGAAAAAGGTTAATGCAGCCACAATTCGAGATAACTATCCGCTTCCCATAACAGAACATCTCTTAGAAAGAGTGGCAGGCAAGGAAGTGTACAGCTTCCTCGATGGATTTTCGGGTTACAATCAAGTAGCCATAGCTCCAGAGGATCAGCATAAGACAGCCTTTGCCACAGAATGGGGCATCTTTGCTTTTAGAGTAATGCCATTTGGGCTTACCAATGCACCAGCTACCTTCCAGAGGCTGATGTGCCACGTGTTTAAGGAGTTCTTGAGGAAGAGTTTAGAAGTCTACGTTGATGATCTCTGCGCTCATTCCAATGTTAGACAAACCCATATTCCTGAACTCAGACAAATCTTTGACAAATGTAGAGAATATCAAGTCTGCCTGAACCCAGAAAAGTGCGTTTTTATGGTCAGGCAAGGCAAGATCCTAGGACATATAGTGTCAAAGAATGGCATATCTACTGACGAAGAAAAAGTGAGAGCCATAGCGGAGTTACCTAGGCCAAAGAATGTCAAGGAAGTACAAGCTTTCATGGGGCATTGTGGTTATTATCGACGATTTATACACATGTATGCTGTCATTGCAAAGCCCATGTACGGACTCCTGACTAACTTTGAGTGGACGGATGAATGCGAGAATTCCTTCCAGGAGCTTAAACGAAGATTGTGTTCAGCACCAATCTTGACCACACCAGATTGGAATAAGCCATTCCATGTTCATGTTGATGCATCCAATTATGCTATTGGATGTGTGCTTGCACAACCTACTGGTGAAGGTAATATGGATCTTCCAATCGCCTATGCCAGTAGACAATTGAATGCGGCTGAACGGAATTACACCACTACAGAGCGCGAAGGATTAGGCATGGTTTATGCAGTCAAAAAATTTAGACACTATTTGCTTGCAAATAAGTTTAAATTTTTTACTGATCATCAGGCATTGTTGTACCTAGTAAACAAGCCATGCAATACAGGTAGATTAGTAAGATGGTTTCTCTTGCTAATGGAATACGAATTTGAGGTTGTGGTAAGGAAAGGTAGGACTCATTTGAGAGCCGATCATCTCTCTAGGCTCACATCGGGAGAAGCCCCACAAGGAGTATCAGATGACCTTCCTGATGCTTACTTGTTTAATTTGGAAGTTGTACCACAGTGGGCTAAGCCATTGATACCAGTATTGACATACGGGCCTAACCATCCTGTGGTAAACACACGGAATAGAGAGGTTGTAAAAGCCCAAAAGTACCACATCATGGCAGGAAGCATGTACAAGCACACAGATCAAGGGATCTTGGCTTGTTGCGTAGAAGAGGATGAGTACGCTAAATGGTTGCAATTAGCACATGTAGGTGCGTTAGAGCAACACCATTCAAAACAACGAACGTTGCAGACTCTAAAGAGATTCGGAGTGCATTGGCCAACTATGGAAGCGGATGTCCAAAAGTTGTGCAAGGAATGCCCAATCTATTGCAATAAACCACCTGTGGAACATGCCACTCTCTATCAAGTATCCATTGCGCCAGATTGGAGTGAACCTCTAGTATCATTCTTGAGGACAAACACATTCCCTCCAGACATGACTCTAGCTAGAAAAAGGAGTTTGGAACAAGAAGCCCAGGATTATTCACTTGTTGGTGATAATCTATACAAACGCGGTAAGGATGGTTACCTGAGACTGTGTGTCCATGAGAGTGAATATCTTAAGATCTTGGAAACTGCTCACCAAGGTGTAGCAGGAGGACACTTTGGACCAGATCGGGTAATCAAGGCGATACTATTTGCGGGCTTCTGGTGGCCTACCCTTCACATGGATGCACATACCTATGTGAAACGGTGTGATGTCTGTCAAAGGACTCAGTATCCTATACGCAAAGATGAGATGCCACTGAAACCTATGATGGGTGGACGTGCATTCTCTAAGTGGGGAATAGACTTCGTAGGTCCTATTAATCCCCCAGCTAAGGGTTCTCATGCGGAATACATCATTGTGGCAACAGATTATCTCACCAAGTGGGTAGAGGTAAAAGCTACAACCAAGAACGATGCTCAAACAACTGCCAAATTCTTGTTTGAGAATGTATTCACGAGATATGGGCTACCTATAGAGCTTGTAAGCGATAGAGGCACTCATTTCTTGAACGAAGTGATTGAAAATCTGCTCCAAGAATTCTTGGTAATACACAAGAAGTCTGCCCCTTATCACCCTCAAGCTAATGGACAAGCTGAGAGCACTAATAAGATTTTATGCAATGTACTGACAAAATTGGTGAACACAAAACGCTCTGATTGGGACAAACAGCTGCACCATGCTGTTTGGGCATACCGAGTTGCCTACAAAACGGTACTCCAAGCCACCCCCTTTCAGATGGTATTCGGCCAAAACGCCGTGCTACCCTTGGACTTCCTGATTCCTACATTGAGAGTAGCACAAGAGTATGAATGGACAGGTCATGAACTCTCTTCTAGGATCTTTGACCTTGAACGATTAGGGGAAACAAGACTAAGAGCCGCTGCAGGAATATATGCCGCCAAGAAGAGACAGAAGGCATATTTCGATGCCCACGTGAAGGATAAAGGCTTGAAAGCAGGAGATCTAGTCCTAGTCTATACACTCAAACAACACGCGAGGAAGCTAGAAAAGAGAGGCTACGGACCTATGATCATCAATAGGATCTCCACAAGCGGACCGGTACAATTGGCCACATTAGAGGGTGATGTTCTCCCAAATTATATTAGCGGTTGCAGAGTCAAGTTGTATCAGGAACCCCTCACGGAGGAAATGCTTAGCCGACTCAACACTGCTAAGAAACGCAAAGAGGAAGAAAAGCGAGTGCGAGAAGAAGCTCAAGCAGAAGCCTTAGAACGCATTAGAAGGATGAAATTACGTAGGCAAGGTAGAGAGCAGCCTAGGACAAATGACTATGCAGATCAAGGATATCATATGGCAATGTGTGAAGTCGCAGGAACCAGCTCACCTAGGATAACTGATCGACGTCCTTTCGTAACCCTAGATATAGGACAAGGAAAAAGTGCAAGGACTGTAAGAGCCTTGATTGACTCAGGTGCAGCCACTAGTGCTGTTAGAATGTCTTACTGTCAAGAGTTACAATTAACTGTCAATCCTGTGGAGGCATATCTTATAGGATTGGGAGGCGTGGAAACCCCTTGTATGGGCGAGGTGGAACTTCCCCTCTACATTCATGATGAAGCAATGACAGTTAAGGTACTAGTGTGTCAGGATGAGGATCTCACTGAACCTCTTGTCTTGGGTCAAGATTGGATTTATGACCAAGCAGTCAATTTAAACCTAAGAAGTGGACTTCTCCAGGTTTGGATCAATCATAGTCGAGTTACAGTAGAGTTAGATAATGGAGCACTCAAGGAACTAGGAAAGGCACAGACTCCTGGTCCTTCCAGGAATACACATGAAGATGACCATGTTGTTCTTGTCCAAAACTATGTGTTGCAGAGGAATGATATTCGCAAAAAAGGAGTCAGAGATGCAAAGGAACTCCCTTCTTTTCCAAGGGCCAGAAGGAGGCAGCAACTAAGGGCAAATCAATCACTAAAGACTCCCCGGACGAGAGACCAAAAGAACGCGCGAAGCAGAACAACTCAACCGATGAAGCAGATATGGGTACGCAAAGGAGAGCAACCACCAACCTTGCCCCCACAAATTCCATCCATGCAAACCAACCAGGCCAGAAGACGAAGGAAGCAGCTCAGACAAGCTCAATCACAAGGTATCCAACAAGTTTGGGTGCCTAAGAAGTTAGCTGCAGCTCAACAAGGGCAATTACAGATGTGGGTACCTAAGAAGCTCCTACATCCACAACAACCTTTGTTCTCCCACATGCAAAAGGTTTCAACAAAGAAGCCAAAAAGAGAAAAGGGTAAGAACCACGTACAGAGACCAAAGGAAGATCAAATCAGCTCTTCAACATTAGTAAGAAGACATGCAAAAAGGATATGGGTTTGGAAGCCAAAAGTGCAAGTAGTCTCCACCGAACCAAAGCGTCAACCACACTGGATACCACAGTTCAGAAAGCATCCAATAAGAAAGACGCTTGAAGTGACCTCTACAGTGCCAAATGATGTTCTAAAATGGACTCCAATAAGGAGGATCACATCAGTTCGAGACTCAATGGATACCTCTACCAAGATCGGCATCAATCTCCACAAATGACATCAAAAGCCTCGAACGAGCAACAACCATGTGCTCCTTGCACAACCCTGTCCTTTGCACCATTCAGGTCATGCATTTCCAAAGTATGCATTAATATAGGGCCACACTACACGGCCGTGCATAGCCACACTTGAGAATCCCACGCACAAGAGCACAGTGACATATGTCAAATATTTCTATTGATACTAACTTTTGTGTTCTTGTTTTGTGATATCCTTTTCTCTCTCTCAAAAAAAAAAAAAAAAAAAGGGGGGGAGAAAGAAAAGTGGGAGAGAGCTTGTTCCCAGGTTTGGCTTATGAAACATGAATGAGTCACGCTTAGTTGAAGGTGGAACTGTTGATTACTAGGCATTTATCAATTTGGATAGAAGTGTGTCTCGGCCAGCAGTGAGATTATTGCTGCCTTATCTGGAATGAAGAGCTTGAAGGTCCGCAACTTGAGTGAGGCTTAACTACTTCATGTACCAGAGCATCCAAGGAGATATCTGCAAAAGGTAGTTCTGAAGGAGAAGACTCCTGCATATGAGGAGAGAGGATCCACCACTCAAAAGATCTCATCAGTGGACAATCAACATGGACATTCATCAACAATGTTCCATCCCAAAGGCCGAGCGTACAACACGAAGAGACAAACATCCATCAACCTCCTCCATGGTAAGTATCTTTACTCTGGAAACACCATAACCATGATAGTTTAGGAAACCTCTTCGTCAGCATACCCTTGAGCACTTAGCTCAAGACCCGCAATTCTTGCACCATACTTCTTGCCATGCATTATCCAAGTACGCATACGTAGGGCCACATTACAAGGCCATGCACAAGGCACATAATTGGTTCAACCCATGCACTAATGCACTTAACCATCATCCATTATGGGTTACAAGTATTTGGCACGAAAACTATGAAAGCCATCTTTGGAAGAATCAGAGGACATCACGGTGACCACTACAAGAACAAGGGAGCCATCCACCACCGAGAGTTGCTCACAATCAACATTGACCACATCCTTTGAGCAGCTAGCAGTTTTGGAAAACTCACAAATGCACCACCCAGATGGAATACAAGGCAGAAGTACGTACAAAGGGACTACAAACTGCAAGAGATAACAGTGGCAAAGTGAAGAACCAGACAAACGACCAGGATACATTGGGAAGAGGGATCGCCCCTGGTGGACGCAAAGGACGCTACCTCTCAACGTACTACATGGAACGACCACTACAACAAGGGTCTGTCAGGGACGACAGACTCGAGAGGGGGGGGGAGTGTTGAAGCTCAAAGTCAAGGACAAAGCATGGAAGCACATCAAAAGGTGGACACACAAGGAAAGGGGGCAAGTAGGGAGCTCCAAGAAGTGTATGTCAAATTTTCAGAAGAATCCCCTACAAAAATAGTGATTTTCATCACTAAAAACCATTGTAAATACCATTATCTATTTTTAGTAACTCCATTTTGTTCAAGCCGAGGAGTCCTCGAGCTTGAGGAGTATTAGAAGTACCATCGTACCAATTTTCATATTTTTTAGATCTCGTTTGAGCCCTCAAATAAGCCCTGGAACCTAATTTTTAACTAGGCCGGACACTAGGTCTGAACAGGGCCAAAGCTAGTCAAAAACTATAAAAGGAGCTAGAGAGCTCATTTTTGAGGTTAGATTGTAATTGAAACGAACTTGTAAGAGCATTTTGAAAGTAATCTAAAAGCTCCATTGATTCTCGCTCTTTGTCTTGCCGTGTGTGCGTGTGTGTGTGTGTGTGTGTGTGCATGCTAGTGTGCTTCTCACTCACGCACTTGTGCCGCCACTTGCTCGAGGTCTTCATACCATCCTCACGTCTTCCCGGATTGACATTAAAGGAGGTGCTACTCATCATTGAGCTACAATTACATATAAAATAATCCATCTGGTTGCATCATCAACAAACAACACATAATATCTGGATCCATTTATGCTATAGTCCCTTGAAGGACCCCACACATCTGTACGAATCAACTCAAGCATGTTTGAATACTTGTACCCTGATTTATTGTATGATCTTTTGTGTGCTTTACCTAATTGACAAGCTTCAAACTTGTACACCATGTGTTGCCCTTCAAATTTTGGCAAACCAAGCACCCCATCACTCCTTGACATTTCCTTTATGGCTCTCTCATTGAAATGACCTAGCCTTTTATGCCATAGGTCTAACTCAGACATCTTTTGACTTCCATAAGTAAATAAAGCATGTCCCACATTACCTTGAACTTTGAGAGTAAACAACCTTCCTTCCTTTTTACCTGCAATAATATTTCTATACCCCTTATTTGGATCTTGCACATAAACACCATCATTTGTAATCTGACTTCATATCCCTTCTCCACAATTTGCCCTACACTTATCAAGTTTTTAGGAATAGTAGGAACATAAAGTACCTTGCTCAAGAGTGTACTTCCATTCTTTGTCTTCACTGATCCAATGCTCTCTACCTTATGCTTGGTGTTATCTCCTGTTTGAACAGTATGTCCATTCACCCTTGCTTCCATATCAGTCATCAATGATATATTGCCACTCAGATGATTGCTACATCCTGAGTCAATATAAAACACCCTTTGGTCCTCTCCTACTGCTTCATGAGTTGCATTCAAGATGAGAGGCATGTCATCCTTCTGATCTGATGCATAATTATAATAATTGTTGTTGTAGGACTGAGGTTGAAAACTTCTTCCACCTCCTCTAGCATATGATGTCCTACCACCTGTTCCTCTGAAGTTACTTCTTTGGTTTCTGCCTCCTCTACCTCTTTGATTGAAACTCTGATTATTACTTCCACTATTTTGGTTGTTATACCAACAATCATTTGCCAAATGATTGGTTCTGCCACAAATCCAACAAGCTTTAGTATTCTCTTTGTACTTACCTCCTCTTCCTTTACCTCTGAAGTTTATCTTCCCTTTTTTAAAGTTAGCTTGACTTGAAGTTCCTTCATCATCAGTTAACTGCTTCCCTTTGCCATTCTTTTTCTTGTCCTTGGAGTACATAGCTTGACTTGCATTCCTATCATTGTCTCCCTTAATGTCCTGCTCAAAAGTTAGCATGTGTCCTAGCAATTGATTAAGATCAGGAGTAAAATGATCTAGTGACAATTCTATGGACAATATGAAAGGCTTCCACTTATCTCCTCTTAGACCTGTAAGTATTTGCCTTACCAACTTATCTTTTTCAATGTCTTCATCTACTGCTCCCAAGCTATCTGCAATATCCTTCATCCTTGCCACATAATCAGAAATTGATTGTGAGCTCTTCTTCTTGAAAGTTGTGAATTTTGCCCATATTGAGGACTTCCTTGACTTAGTTGTGTTTTGGAAATGCTCTTCCAAAGCATTCCACACATCTGTTGCACTGTCTAATCCTCTTATGTGAGGTAGAAGATAATCATTTACAGCCATATAAATGATGCTCCTATCTTGAGCATCCTTTCTCATCCAATTCTTCAAACCTGCAAGTTCCTCCCTAGTTGGAACACTAGGATCTTCAAACTCAGACTTTTCTTCTTCTCCTGTAATGAATGCCATCAAATCTTTGCTCATGAGGTGTGACTCCATCCTCATGGACCAAGCTGGATAGTTCTCCCTATCTAGCTTATCAATCTGCAAGCTTTCTCCCATCTTTGATCTTCTGTGTCTGCAATTACTATGATTTATGATAATAAAGTGTACCTTTGATATGAAGCTTTAATCCTTCTTGATCCTTTGATCTCGTGCTTTGTACTTCTGCAGGTTATCTCTAAGAATTTGGCTTTGTCCACCTTCAATTAGAAGGAACTTCAATATCTGCAGCAGTCGAGACTTCCGATGCCTTTACTTCACTTGTATTGCGCCTTCAGCTTTGATACCACTATTGGAGACTTCTTAGTCTCCAAAGGTTTGACCTATACTGATTTAAGAACACCTCTATATCGCTTATGGAGCAAACTTTACACAAATATTGTCTTCATTTATCAAAACTTTCATTAACACTTCTCTGAGTAAAGAAATTTCCTCTTCAAAAAGTCTGCTTCAGAAATTGACTTCATAACCTCCATATATCTTCAGATTTCTTCAAACTAATGATGCACATCTCTCCACACTACCTTTGCGCAATCATATCAATCATTAGTCCTTCAAAAGACTCATTAAAAACTTTAATTTGATCCTTAAGATCAAAAATATGTCAGAAACTATCTTCCTGAACAAGCAACTTTGACATAGGTGACTTCTAAGGTTGATTTCTCACAGCATAGATCCCGTTTTGTTAAATGCTTTTAGCCATAGCTTCCTTACCTTCTAACTTAGATTTTGAATGCTCATTCATCAAAAAATTTACACTGTACACTGAGATCTATGCAAAACATTAACACGAAAAAGTGCACGACTCTAAGAGATTTATCTGCAGACTTTACATATACATGTTCCTATTGATCATACTCAGAGCATGAAAGGAATTAGATCATGAAACTTTGAACATAGCTTCTAGATTAGATGTGTACAAAAGGATTTCTGATCCACATGATTAGACTGAGAGAAGTCTACGAAATACTCGTCGCTATTGTCTGAAGATAACTCTCTTCACATCTATCTCGATGACATGTGTCTTCGAATGACTCTCTCTACATATTTCTTTACATCATTGACTTATATACATATGGTTCTAAACTTATCCCACATCTATTACATTACTCCTTATCATCCTAAGGATTATCTATACTCAAATTACAAGAATTTCCAACTGTAATGTACATATGTATACAAGCTTCACTTCTGAGATCTCTTCACTTTCTCAAATGACTTCTTGAACTTCAACCTGATCATAGACTTGCTCCAAGCTCTTTGTAATCATCAATTTGTGATTTTTTTTTCCAACACTCAAGGTCAGAGAGAAGAGCTACATTGCCTGCCACATGATTTGAGCATCCTGAGTCAATGTAGAAGAGATGGTCATCATTTATACCTGGTTTTGAAGTCATGTTCATGCTCAGAAGAGAGTCTTCTTGCTCCTCTGTGTAGTTGTTGTAGTCCTTTCTGGATCTGTATCCTCCTCGGTAGTTTCCATTGTAATTGTTGTTGTAATTGTTGTTGTATCCTTGATGATGGTTGAACCTGCCTCTTGATTGTGTGTATCCACCTCTTTGATATCCTCTACCTTTGTGATCCTTGAAGTTCCTGAAACACTCATCTGTAGTATGATTTGATAAACCACAAATATTGCATGCTGATGAGTTACCTTGCTTACCTCCTCTGCCCCTTCCTCTTGATGACCTACCTCTCCCTGCATAGTTGGCTTGAGAAGTAGTTCCCTCATCTTCTATTTTCTTGTTCTTGCCTTTCTCTTTAGATTTATTCTTATCAATGTATAGGGCAGAAGAGTTGTTACCTCTTGATGAGTCTCCATTCTTGTTGAGCTTGGCTTCATGGGTGAACCATGGTTGTTGTGAAGCTTTCCCACTTGTCATCCGCTTTAATACCATTGATAACTTGCCTTAGAATAGAGTTGCTTGCTTTGGGTTGTGAATTCAATCCACAACTGATTCTTTCTGGCCCTTGTGTTTGAAGAAAAATAAGTAGACAATGTTTCCCAAGTCTCTTGGGATGTCTTACAGTTCCTAATGTGTGGAAGAAGAAAATAAGAAATTGAGTTGAGTAAGTAAGACCTTGCTAGTGCATCCTTGGCACACCATGTGTTGAGTCTTTCATGCTCTTCCCTTGTAGGTTGTCCTTTGCTTCTGAATATGGGCATCTCCTCATCCCTTGAGATGTATCCATAGAGACTCCTTCCTTGTAAGTATCTCTTCATCCTTAGAGACCATGCTTGATAGTTTTACCTGTCCAATTTATCAATGAAGGAAGGAAAACCATCTCCCATTTTACCTTAACTTTGCTCTGATACCACTATTGGGAAGATGGATGGACACTTCAAGATGATGAGTAGGTACTGCCAAATCCTGCTTTGTACTAGCCCTTTGATACTTCAGAGTTGATAAGTGGACCCTCTTAGCTTTCCAATGACACCATAAAAGTGCCTATGTACTTTGCAAATGATGTATGAAAAATTTGATTAAGACAGACTACTTCTCAATTGAAGAATCCAAGAAAACTTTCTATTTTGGATCATACATCTGCTGCTTGTAATGCTCAGTACAACTAGTGCAGTAGGAATTGAAAAATTTACTTTTAGGGATATCTAATTAGCTTAGTAAGCTACTGATTCCAAGTGGAATCACTTGAAATGATCAACTATGCACAGAGAAATCAATTTAGCAAAATAATCTTTACCCTCGATATTTTAGGACTGCTGCAGGTATTGACTAGTGAGTGCTTCGACACCGATTTCTCTCAATCCACTAGATAGAATTGCTTCAAGCTTTATCAGCATGTAGATAACTTGGAGCTGGTTCCAAAAGCTATAGATCATTGAATTTGGTGAAGACATGAGTGAGATATGCTCAGTACAAGTTGACAGTAGAAAGTGACTATAGCAGAGATGTCATAGATGAACATTGTAAGTATGATGTATTAATGAACAATGTTGTACAGTGTCATAGGCTTGATAATCATAGCCTTATGATGGTGAATAGTGTAGGCTATAGTGTAAGCCTCACACACACTCAGAATTACAATGAAAAGCTCAGATTTTTATAAGTCTCTCTCACAACTTTTTCCATAGAGGTTTTTATAAGTGTTCTACTCAAATTTGAATTTGAATTCAAATTTTGGCTCTCTCTAAAATGTGAATCTTCATTCTAGAAGATATTCCCTCAATCAGCTTTCAAATATTCCACGAGTTTTTCTTGCTTGGTGATTACAGAGATTCCCAAGCCAATACTGACTTTTTACAAAGATAAAGTGGTAAGTATCCACTAGCAATTGTTCCTATGGGACTTCATATGTGTATGGATTACAAGCCAAATGTGTAGGCTTGTGATTTGCACCAACATATATCCATCTCCACTTTGAGTTCCAACCATAGATTTTCTACAAATCTCCTCACTCAAGAGTGCTCCACATATGTCATCATAGATGCGTTTACCACTAGGTGCACCATTGCTAATAACTGTGCAAAAGGTATCCCATGATGATTGCAGGGTGCATAATAGCAATACTGCTTTTATTTCATTATGCATATCCATTTTCTGAGCCTCTAATTGGGAGAATATAGCATCAAACTCATTTAGATGAGTAGCAACACTATATATGTCCTCAATGCGAAGATCATATAATTTTCTCATCAGATACACTTTATTTGATTCCGTCTCTTTTTCATATATATTGCATATCTTCTTCCAAAACTCCTCTGCATTTTCACAGTCTAATGTTGTAAAGTAAATATTATCAGCCAGGTGCAAGCAAATGGTAGACCTGGGCACTCCATCTAACTCATCCCAATCATCTTCATCCATGTGAGCACAAAAATGGAGTAGACCAAAGTCTATCATTTCAAACTCAGTTCCCAAGCTGATTCGAGTTTGATCAATGAGTTCTTGATGATCTCCTGTAATGATCAAATCATCTACATATACAATAAAAACAACTAGCTTGCTATCCCTTTTTGTTACATACAAGTTAGCATCACAAGTACTTCTTTCGAAACCCATATTTTTGAAAAAACTATCTATCTGCTGGTTACCAAGCCCGTGGTGCTTGCTTAAGTCCATACAAAGCTTTCTTCAACCTGCAAATTTATTTTTTGAATTGGGCACCTCAAAACCTGATGGTTGAGATACATATACCTCCTCCTTGAGGTGACCATTCAAAAATGCAGATTTGACATCCATCTAAAAAATAGGCCTTGCCTTTTGTGCAGCTACTGCAAGTATCGTCTGAGTAGTTGTCATGTTGCCATTGCTCCAAACATTTCTTGAACATCAAATCCTTCGATTTGTGAAAAACCCTCTGCAACTAATCTTGCCTTATACTTTTCTAATGTGCCATGTGCTTTATACTTAGCTTTCCAAATCCATTTAGTACCTATTAGCTTCTTCTTTGGTGGCAAGTCGACTAGATCCCATGTATCATTTTTTAGTATACTATCATACTCAGAGTGCATTGCTACTCTCCAACCTAGATCATCAAGGGCTTCTTCAATGGTGGTAGGTTCCTAGCCCATGATATCTGCCATTAGATCCATGTTAACAATGTGTTCTGAGGCTCTTCTTTGCTCCTCTATTCTCTTTGATCTTCGTAATCCATCTGAGGATGATTCTCGTACATCTACATGTGGATTGCGATCATCAAAGAGCTGTTGTGCCCAATTTTGTAGTGGCTTATGTTGTGCAGCTACAATTGGTTGGCTTTTTTACTGAGGAGATTTCACCACCAGATGTTTCCTCCTCCTCACATTTAACCTATCTTTATCTTCTACTAAGTGTGCTCACTCATCAAACACCACATCTCGGCTGACAATAATCTTCCTTGCCTCAGGATCCCACAACCTATATTCTGAAACAAAAATGAAGGTTTTTTACCAGAATATGCTTCTTGAGGAGTCATCCCCTTCAGTGCTTTTGTGTAGCTTCAATTGAGGATGTAGACTACTATATTGACTGCTTCTGCCAGAATGAATCAGACATGTCTTGAGCGTTTAACATACAATGAGCCATTTCAACTACTATCCTGTTTCTACGCTCAACAATGCCATTTTGTTGAGGTGTATGAGTTGTGGTAAGTTGCCTTTTCACACCATGCTCGTTACAGTAGTTATTGAATTCTGTTGATCAAAATTCACCTCCTCTATCTGTTCTCAATTTCTTCAATTTCCTTCTTGATTCATTTTCCACATACTTATGCCATGTTTTAAATTTTAAAAAGCATCAGCCTTTGCAAGAATGAAATAAACCCACATCTTTCTACTATAATCATCGACTAACAGCAAAAAGTAGAAAGATCCTCCTAAACTAGGCGTATACATTTTATTGCAGAGATCAGCATGCACCAAATCTAGAGGAGCTTGAGATCGATTGCTAGTCTCTCGTGGAAATGCCTTCCGTTGTTTCTTGCCCATCATACAAGCTTCACAAGGTTCTTACAACTGTGAAAATGCAGGCAAATGAGCAACAATCCCTGTTCTTTGCATCTCCTTCAAAACTACAAATCCGAGATGCCCAAATCATTGGTGCCATAACTTGCTTACATCTTTATCTTTTGATGAAGTTAAGGCACTTAACTCATACAAGTTATCATGTCTTATGCCTTTCCCTACTACATTACCTTATGAGTCCATGATTTTTGCACCACTCTTATTGAAGTGAACTTTGAGTCCACGATCGAGTCCACAAATTTCTTTTAAGTGTAGGTACATAGAGAACATCAGATAAGTTTTTCTCAACACCTAGAGAAGTGATAAAAGAGATGGTTCCAGTTCCTTCCGCTGGACACTTGGAGTCATTTCCCAACACTACATTGTATTCCCGCTACACCAATCCTTTTTACTAGTCATATGATGAGAAGCTCCACTATCTAAAATCCATGGTTCATCAACACGAGCTTGAGCAATTGAGCATACCACTTCAATAGGTACCCATAATTCTAGCTCTATGTTGTTTGTAGACTCTTTGTTCTTCCAAGATGATTTTACTGTCCCATTTCGTTCATCAACTTGCTTCTTTGTGCAATCCTTGATGGCATGGCCTTTCTTTTCACACTAGAATGAACTTCGTGTGAACTTTTTCTTCTTTGGCTTCTTCTTTGATCCATCACAAGAGCCTTTACCTTTTGCATTTGCTGAGAATGCAGCATCACTTGTACTTTGCCGATTCTTCAACCGCATCCCCAAACATATAGAGTTGCCTATAAAACGGTACTCCAAGACACTCCCTTTCAGATGGTGTTTGGCAAAAATGCAATTCTACCATTAGACTTCCTGATACCCACACTGAAAGTAGCACAAAAGCATGAGTGGACAGGTCATGGACTCTCTTTGAGGATCTTTGATCTTGAACGGGTAGGTGAAACGAGATTGAGAGCACTCGCAGGGATTTATTTAGCTAAGAAAAGAAAAAAGGCATACTTTAATGCCCATGTGAAGGATAAAGGCTTCAAAGCAAGAGACTTTGTTTTGGTATACACCCTAAAACAACATGCAAGAAAGCTAGAGAAGCGTGGCTGTGGACCTATGATCATAAATAGGATCTCAACTAGTGGAGCAGTTCAATTAGCTACTCTAGAAGGTGATGTCCTCTCTAGTTACATCAGCAGATGTAGAGTCAAACTATATCAAGAACCTCTCACTGAGGAAATGCTTAATCGACTCAACACTACCAAGAAACGTAAGGAAGAAGAAACATGAATTCACGAAGAAGTGAAAGCTAAAGCTTTAGAATGCATCTTAAGGATGAAATTAAGAAGACAAGATAGATATGAGCCTAGATTAGATGCATATAAAGGTCGATGGTACCACATGCCCATGTGTGACACACCAAGAGTCCACTCACTCCCATAGAATAGTTGACCGACAACCTTTTGTAACCATAGAGGTAGGACAAGGAAATAATACAAGGAATGCAAAAGCTTTGATTGACTAAGTTGTAGCTACTAGTGTGTTTAGACTTTCTTACTATCAAGAATTGCAACTAGAGGTCAATCCTATCAAAGCTTATCTCATAGGATTGGGAGGTGTGGAAACCCCTTGCATGGGTGAGGCGGAACTTCCCCTATACATTCAAGATGTTCTTATGACAGTTAAGGTGCTATTGTGTCAAGATCAGGATCTCACTGAAACTCTTGTCTTGGGTCAAGATTGGATCTACGATCATGCAGTCAACGTAAACCTAAGAAGTGGACTTCTTCAGGTCTGGGTAGATCTAAATTGCATTACAATTGAGTTAGAAAATGAAGCACTCAAGGAACTAGGAAAGGCACCAACTCCTCGTCCTTCTAGGAGTACACATGAAGATGATGATGCTATTAATGTCCAAAACTATCTAATGCATAGGGATGGTGTTGTCAACAAAGAAGCCAAGGATATGATGGAACTCCCTTCTTTTCCAAAAGTGATAGAGACATGACAACCAAAGGAGTACCGAATGCAGACGAAGCAGACAGCCTATGCTCAAAACGAAAGGAGAGTACGAAGCAAGGTGTCTCAACCACCGAAACAAGTATGGGTACGGAAAGGCGAGCATCTTGTTGCGGTCATGTTACAACCACTGACTAAACTTCATGCTAATAATCGATGATAGGACACAAATAAGAAGTCTTTCAAAGATTCACCTATGAAAGTAAAGTCTATCTGGGTGCCCAAGAAGTCACTGAAGGCCTAGCCACAATCAAGACAAATTTGGGTGCCTAAGGCTTGCTTGCAAGCTCAAATAGCCACACATAAATCACACAATGTACAACATGATTCACACACTCAAAAAGTCGATGCCCACAATTGTTTGGCATGCACAAACACATATTTGTCCATGAGCACGAGCAGAATCACTTGTAAATGGGTCCCCAAAAAGCCTCATTTCCAAGTTGACATTCTTATAAAGCCCTCTAAAGTCTCCACGAAATCAAAAGATAAAGCCATACACCATGTTTGGCAGCCCAAATCTTGTAATAAACCACCTGATCCCATTGTAAAACCATGTCAACATACTAACTATGTTTGCACTGCATCGCACCACTCCAAATAGCACATAGGAACCCTTGATCCGCTAACTACACTTCACACTCACGACCATGCGAGCACGAACTAACCTACTAACTACTTCAGAGTTCATCATGTTAATGTTGTAATGGGGACAAATGGTCATTTTGTGTCCATTGCAATGTAAATATGTATTTATGTATTCTAACACAATCAACGATCAGTACCCTCAACATGGCAAAGGCTGCAGGAACAGGCTCCTAGGCAGGCACTGGTCCTCGAATAGTGGACATTGAAAGTATCCCTTTTTAGGAGGAGTTGAAGGAACGGCCATAGGAGTTAAGAGCAGTACACATTATAACCATTCAAAATCCTCCTTAGGGGCACACATCGCTAGTTAGCAAGAACTCCCATTGGTTCAGTGAAGTCACAAGACCCCTTGGGGATGACACCTATTGATGGGAATCTGAGATAGAGTTTAATGGACGATGGGGCCGATACCATTTCTTTACACGAGAGTTCGAAAAGCTTCAGAATAGTGAAGGATTGTGACCGATATGGAAGAAGGCCGGATTGGATGCCTATTTCCATGCTCAGTTACGAAGGCCCGACTTTCTAAGGTGTTCCTACTTAATTAGCTCGCTCAATCCTAGCAAAGATAAGAAGGGGACAAGCACTTTTATACTTCCTTCTCTTACATGAGGGAATGAACTTAAGAATTTTAAATTAACCAACAATTTGGTGAGGGAAGCCCTAGAAATGAGAGGTATGCACATCCCTACAAAGAAGGAGACAATGATCCCAGATAATATAAAGAACAGGAACCTAACTAAGCTGAAGGACATGGTGGCAATGACCCCAACTATTGGCATCCTCCTACGGATGTGCATGCAACACTTTGCGTTCCCATCCCAAGAACAACTCATAATGCCACCCAAGAACATCTGGTTTAGTTTATATTTGGTAGACTAAACCTGACAATCAACATGACACATTGGATTATAGACCAGATCCGTCTTGTACATCAATGCTGGTATAAGAAACAGAAGTCAGTGCTCTATGGATGTTGTGCACTTACTAGAATTGTGTATCGATGCCTGGCATATGATGTGACGATTCAAAGGGTGCTCATTTGGACTAGGGTGCAAGAACGCATCTGCCATAGGGCCCCCATCAAAGAAAATGAGAGGAGCTATTCAGATGCCATGTGCACAGGCTCAGGGCGCTACACTGACACTAGATATGACTCCGCCACCCCAAAGGCGAGTACAACCTTTTGTTGAAAATCAAGTCTTAATCATGCAAAAAGGCTCAACCACGAGTTTTGCAAGTGTACCAAAAAAAACGAGGACCCAAAGTCATGGAACAAAGTTAGAAGCTCCACCAAACTCAATCAAATTCAAATCTCATTAAACCAACCACCAAAAAGTGCACCTACATTGATTGGTGGGTGGTTAGCTAGATTGTAGGAAAAGTAAAACTCTATATAAGCATCGTCCCGACTTTTCTTCTTGTGTTGTATGCATTCCACAAGTGTTCCACTAAGTTTAGTGAAGTCATAAACTCCAGCAAGCAGCCCCCTTACTTGCTCACCTCATTTTCTCATGATTTTGCTCCTCTATATCTAGAGGTGTAGTTAAGCTTTTCCAAATGTAATTGTACCAGATTGCAGAGCATTGTTTCCTCTTTTGCTCTCTCATTGTACTCATTTGCATTGATTTCAAGCTCCATTTGGTCTCTCATATTGTGCCCTTAACTTTGCCAAAGTTTCAAGTTATTTGGCTGAGTGAGTTGTGAGAAATTGCCAACTTTGTGAAGGTATATCTCTGCACATAGGTAGAGAGTGTTGCAAACATGTTGCCTATTTTGCAGAGGGTGATTCTCCCAGTTGGAATATCCATTTGGGATGATTTAAAGCTTCTTGGGTAGCTCTTATAGTCTACTATAAGTTTGCAAAATTTCATTTTACGTCACTATACTCATGCGAAGAAAAGTTTAGAACAGTGAGCATATATCACTGCTTGTGGACCTAGTGGAGGGCAGCCATCTTCCACTTTTGCATTAAGGTGTTAGAATCATCCCCCATCAGTGGTATAAAAGCCATTTTGGAGGCTTGGAGACATCAGTGGCATCAAATTGAAGACTTGAAGGGATCAAGACAACTCGTGGAAGCAGAAGGAGGACTCATCAAATCAAGAAGACATCGAAAGGGGGCTACATCGATCGAGATCTCAACTAGTCGAAGGTTAGCAAGGGAGAAGCTATCAAAAGTTAATATCCACACATTCTAAATCATATGAAAACTTGAGGAGAAGCTAGAGGAGCATCTTAGATCTCACTATGGCAGAGTATAATGCACAAATAGAGAAGTTAGAGAAAGGAAATTATCAACCATGTAAATTTAGAGTTAACAACTACCTTATGGGCAAAGGATTATGGGGATTAGTGAGTGGCACGGAGCCAATGCCTTATGTACATGATCCACCACTTCAAGGGCAGGTCAAGGCACTTAATGAATGGATAGAAGGGGATAGGAGAGTCATATTCATTCTATCCCAACACATAAGCAATAGCATGATAGGGCATATACAAGACTTGGACACATCCAAGAAGGTTTGGGAGACCTTGGAGAGATTCTACTCTTCATCAACCAAGGCAATGAAGATTCAGCTCAAGAATGAGCTGAATAATCTTAGGAAATCACCAAATACTAACATAATAATGAGTACATTTTGAAGGTTAAGGAGCTTGCAGATGCTTTAGGTTCAATTGGGAGCCCAATCGAGGACAATGATCTTGTTGCACACACTCTCAATGGCTTGAGAGAGGATGAAAGGTGGAAAGCATTCACCACATCAGTGTATGTGAGGAATTCCCTACCAGAATTTGATCAATTAGTCACATTGATGGTGATCGAGGAGACGAACCAAGGAGGTTCATAATCAAAGGGTAGCCAAGCCCAAGTTTTCTATGTAGGTAGAGGGAAAGGCAAAAGAGGTGGACAAAACTCCCAAGGTAGAGGGAGAGGAAGGTCAAGCTCAAGCTCAAGCAACCAAGAAGGCTCCAACCAAAGCTATGGATCAAGAGGAAGAGAAAGGAGTAGAGGAAGAGGAGGAAGATCACATGAAAGAGAAGCATCCAATGGAGAATGCTACAATTGTGGAAAACGGGGCCATTATGCAAGAGATTGTTGGTCCAAAGGAGGATCCAATCAAGGATACAAAAGGAACCAAGGTAATTATGCTAGTACTTCAACAAATTCAAAAAATGAGAACTTGCTTATGATGTATGGTTCAAGTGAAAGAGTCAATTCAGATTTTACATGGTACATTGATAGTGGTTGTAGCAACCATATGAGTTGCAATAAAGATGTTTTCTTTAATTTACATTCACCCATCACTCAAGGACATGTAGGGGATGACACTGAGCACAAGATTACACATGTGAGAGATGTTGCATTGAATGGATCTCAAAGCTCCAAGGTATTGAAAGATGTGTTGCATGTGCCAACCATCACAAAGAACTTGGTTTCGGTAGGTCAAATAGTTGAAAGAGGTTATGAGGTGAGGTTCAATGAGCAAGGATTTTTTTTGAGGACCCCATGCAGGACTACAAGCTCATAACAAAAGGAAAGAAGCAAGAAAGACTCTTCACCATGGAGGTAAAGCCATCAACCCCTCACACTGTCTACTTGTCAATTGGAAATAAACAGATTGCAGAAATCGTCTTATGGCATAAAAGAATTGGGCACATAAACTTACAAAGGATGAAGGACATGCAAAGGAAGGGCTTGGTGAGTGGTCTACCTGATCTTACATCTCAAATATGAAACATTTGTGCCATGCTTGTCAGTTAGGAAGTCAAAGCAGATTGCCATTCAAGAAGGGAGCACATGTCAGCAATGAAGTGTTGAATCTCATACACACAGATGTATGGGGACCTACAAGGGAGCCACCCATTGGAGGTAATAGATATTTTATCACATTTATAGATGATCATTCAAGGTTTGTTTGGATGTATTGCATGAAGTCAAAGTCAGAGGTGTTTTACCACTTCAAGAGGTTCAAAAACCTAGTGGAGAAGGAAACAGGGAAGTATATAAAGACTCTCAGATCGGATGGAGGGGGAGAGTATTTTTCAAATGAATTTTCAGATTTTCTACATGACCATGGAATCAAAAGGCAATTCACTTGCAGGTATACACCTTAGCAAAATGGGGTGGCAGAAAGGAAGAATAGATACATAGCAGAAGTGGCTAGATCTTTGTTAAATGAAATGATTGTTCCTAACTCTTATCGGGCTGATGCAACAAATACAGCCATATACATTATGAATAGGTGTCCAACCTCACGAGTACATGGATTTACACCTTATGAAGCTTGGTGTGGTAAGAAACCCAACCTTTCACATCTCAAAGTATTTGGTGGTGTGTGTTATGTTCACATACCTCAAGAATTGAGACACAAGTTAGACTCGAAGGTAAATAGGTGTATATCTCTTGGATATTATTCAGAGCAAAAGGGTTTTAGATGCTATAACCCTTGCACCAAAGAGATTAAGGTATCTAGGGATGTAATATTTGATGAGTTTCTGCCTTGGTATGGTAGCAAAGATGTGTTACAGGTTGACGATGCATGTGAAACCGAGAAGAAGTTCAAAGAGCAACAACAAAGCATGGAGATAAGTGGTCCAAACACTTCAAGCAAACCATCAAACGAGATTACTACATCACCTTGGCATGGAAGGACAAGGAATGAAGCTCATTCAAGTGAAGGAAGTAGCAAAGGAAAGGAAAAGGGCAAATGACGAAGACCATCAATGGGTAGACATGGAATCTACAAGTGATGAAGATATGGAAAAATTAGAAACTCCAAGATTTAAAGCATCTACACCAAGGAGGAGGAGATTCCTACCACCTAATGGTGAGGTAAGGTCATCCAACAGGGTTCAATACCCTATTCAAAGGTTAACATATGACTCATTCATTGCAAGACGCTATGCTTACATGAGTCAAGTTATAGCTTGTGAAGAACCTAACCTTTTTGAAGAAGCAAATAAGCATAGGGAATGGATTGAAGCCATGGAGGAGGAAGTCAAAGGTAACAAATCATTGGCAACAAATGGGACATGAAAGTCATTGGCAACAAATGGGTGTACAAGGTAAAGAGGCATGCAGAAGGGAGCATCTCAAGGTATAAAGCAAGGCGGGTTGCCAAAGGTTTTGCTCAAACCTATGGCATAGACTTTGAGGAAATATTCAGTCTAGTAGCTAAGATGTCCACCATTAGAAGTTTGATTGCAATTTCAGCCTCAAAAGGTTGGAAGATGTACTGTGGATGTGAAGAATGCTGTCCTAAATGGAGAGCTTAAAGAGGTAGTCTTCATGGACCAGCCCCAAGGCTTTGAAGATGAGAGGTTTCCACATCATGTATGTAGGCTAAAGAAGGCTCTTTATGGACTCAAGCAAGCCCCAAGAGCTTGGAACCAAAGACTTGTGGACTACTTGGTAAAATGTGGATACAATCAGAGTCATGCAGACCCATCACTCTTTGTGAAGAAGGATGGTAGCAAAGTTGTTTTCATTTGTATATATGTTGATGATTTTATCATTACAGGGGATGATGAAGCCAACATCAAGGACATAAAGAGGTAGCTTGGATGTCAAATCTCAGATTTAGGGATATATAGGTACTTCCTTGGAATTGAAGTACTATATAAAGAGGAAGGTATATACTTGATGCGAAGGAAATACATTCTTGATCTTTTGAAGAAGTTTGGCTTGTGTGATTGCAAGCCCATTTCAAATCCATTAGAAGTAAATGTTAAACTAAGTGCTCACGAGTGAAGAAGTGAAGGATGTGACCATGTATAGGTCAGTAATTAGTTCTTTCTTGTATGCTACTATGACAAGACCTGATATTGCACATGTAGTTGGAGTGTTATCTCAATTTTTGGAAGCACCAAGAGTACCTCATCTTGTTGTATCCAAAAGGGTACTTAGGTACCTCAAAGGATCAATGAATGAAGTTCTATATTATCCATTTGATGATGGATTAAATGTACAAGCTTATTGTGATGCTGATTGGGCAAGTTCCAAAGATGATAGGAGGAGGACTAGTAGATATGTTATCATGCTAGGGAAGAAGACCATCTCATGGATGTCAAAGAAACAACCAACTGTGGCTCTTTCATCGGCTGAAAGTATAGAGGCTAAGCTCAAGTCTCATGTGAGCTTATGTGCCTCAAGAAGTTGTTTGTTGATCTTGATTTGCAGGTTAAGCAAGTACCTATTTTTTGTGACAACATAAGTAGCATATGGTTGGCTCAAAATCCCGTGTTCCATCCAAGGTCGAAGCATATAGAAGTGCATTACCACTTTATTCGAGAGAAGATAATGTCAAAGGATGTCAAGGTGGAGCATGTCAATACAAAGGACCAATATGCAGACATGTTTACCAAAGCATTGGATGGAGTAAAGCTACAACACTTCAAGGCATGCATTGGAATGAAGGGCCTAGGCATTGAGACTTGAGGGGGAGTGTTGGAAATCAAGTCTCAATCATGCAAAAAGGCTCAACCATGAGTTTTGCAAGTGGAACAATAAAAAAGGAGGACCCAAAGTTGTGGAATAAAGTTAGAAGCTCCACCAAACACAATCCAATTCAAATCTCATCAAATCAGCCACCAAAAAGTGCACCTACACTGATTGGTGGGTGGTTAGCTAGATTGTAGGAAAAGTAAAACTCTATATAAGCATCATCCCGCATTTTTTTCTTGAGTTCTATGCATTCCAAAAGTTTCCCACTTAGTTTAGTGAGGTCAGAACCTCGAGCAAGCAACCCCCTTGCTTTCTTACTTCATTTTCTCATGATTTTGCTCCTCTCTATCTATAGGTCTAGTTAGGCTTTTCCAAATCTGATTGTACTAGATTGGAGAGCATTGTTTGCTCTCTCATTGTACTCATTTTCATTGATTTTAAACTTCATTGGGTCTATCATATTGTGCCCTAAACTTTGCCAAAGTTTCAAGTTATTTGGCATTTGGGATGATTTAAATCTTGTTTGGTAGCTCTTTTAGTTTACTACAAGTCTGCAAAATTTCATTTTAAGTCTCTATACTAGTGTAGATAAAAGTTCAGAACAATGAGCATATATCACTACTTGTGGACCTAGTGGAGGGCAGCCATCTTCCATTTTTTCATTGGGGTGTTAGAATTATCCCCCATCACCCTTCACCATCCGATTACTAAGGCACAATGCAAAAGGACCAAATCTTATTTTTCCACCGATCCCCATAGATTTAGAGTTCCCTCATGGCTTCACGCTTGAGGATTTAATTGATGAGGAAGTAGCCAGAATAATCAATGTAGCTAACTTGGAAATCGAATCGGAGCAGTTAAATGGACAACAAACAGTCACGGACCGGCCATACCAAACTCAACCAGTCATTGTCTAAGTAGAGGAAGATGAGGAGGAGACTGAAGAAGAGGAACAAGATGAAGAGCAGGAAGGACCACCTGATGAAGAGGAGCATGAATATGAGTAACATGTTATACCGGAACTCGCGGGAGCCCCAATGTACACAGTGCAAATAAAAAGAGTGTATGATACTATGAACCTGGTTCAGGAACAACATAGACTATCCTTGGCATCTAGAAAGGACCTAATGAACCAAATACTTGAAGAAGAAGGTGTGGATGAACAATTCAAAGCTTCCCTTGACATGCTCGCTGATGCATTGGCGGTGCTAGAAGTTGTGCACACGGCCAAGCCCTCTCTCAGAGATTTGAACGAAGACATGGGAGATGCCCTCCAAGATCAGGAAGGCATATACATAGCATAGTATCCGAACCACATGGCACCACATCCACGACCACCACCATAGCACACTCCACTCAACATACTGAAGAACCCCATGCATCAAGTGAACCCCCATCACCACTCTTACCACCCTCCCCTCCATCTCCACCCCCCCACCTCGAACCACCATCATTGCCCCTACTATCACCACCTCGATCTCCACCACTCTTAGTGAAGCACATGATGAGGGTCAACACTCACAACCCGACACCACTACCACTATAACTATCACCATAGACTATGGAACTCTAACTATGGTCATCGGAAATCCAATTCCTCCTGTCACACTTCTAGGCGGCCCATATGCACAATTAAACATACCATTGTACACTTTCACTACCATCACCTCACCTACCATTCCCATGTATATGGTAACTCCCATGACCACATGGACATATCACCCACATCTGCACCTCCCCCTCCCCCCATATTCCCACAATCTCCCATTCTCCCACCACCAACATCACCACTTCTCACCATAGCATTCACCAACCCTTTCCCGTCTCCCTATCCCCCTGCATTCCAACCCTTCCCAACATCCACCCCTGTAAATAATGTATTCAATGTTGGGAAAGATGGATGGACACTCCAAGAAATGAGTAGGTACTGCCAAATCCTGCTTTGTACCAATCCCTTCTTGCTTCAGAGTTAAGTTGTAGGCCCTACTATCTTTCTAATGACACTAAGTAAGTTCCTATGTACTTTGGAAATGATGAGAGAAATGATTCAACCAAAATAGACTATTTCCAAGTTGAAGGATTAATGAAAACCTTCTATTTTTGTTCACACACCTGCTACTTGTTATGCTCAGTGCTTCTAGTACAGTAGGAATTAGAAAAATTCCTTTTACAGGTATCTAATTAGCTTAGTAAGCTAATGATTCCAAGTGGAATCACCTAAACTGATGCACTATACAGAGAGCAATCAATTTCACAATTGAATCATTAACCTCGATTTTTTAGGACCTTTACAGAGTTTGACCAATGAGTGCTTCGACATGCTTTTCTCCAAATTGGCTGAATAGACTGTCTTCAAAATTTGTGAGCACATAGAGAACTTGGCGATGAATCCAAAAAGCTATAGAACATTGAAAATGGTGAAGACGTGACTAAGATATGAGCAGTACACGTTGACTGTTATGAATGATTATGATAGAGAGACCATAGATGAGTAATGTAGATCTATTGTAAAGAACAATGTTGTACAAGATCATAGGCTTGATAATCAATGCCTAATGATGGTGAGTAGTGTAGGTTACAATGTAGACCTCACTCTCTTACAATGTGACAATGAAGAACTCGGGAATGGAGTAGTACACCCGCACGCTTTTTGACATCTTTTATAGTTGAGTGAATTCAAATTTGAATTTGAATTATTCATTGGCTCTCACTAAAAGTAGTCCTCCAATCTAGGAGATATTCCCTCAATTGAAGTCGTGACTTTTCAATTAATAAACTCCACGAGTTTAGTGGTGGTTACAATGATTCTTCTGTTGGAGACCTATTAATCTCCAAATGCTTGATCTATACTGATCTAAGAACACATCTATATCAATTATAGACCAAACTTTACACAAATGTTACTTTGATTTACCAAATCATTCATGAACAATTCTCTGAGTGAGAATTTTCCTTCTTCAAGAAGTCTGCTTCAGAAATTGACTTCAATACCTGCACATATCTTCAGATATCTTCAAACTAATGATGTGCAAGTCTTCACACTACCTTTGCACAATCATATCAGCCATTGATTCTCCAAAAGAATCATTAAACCTTTGATAGATCCTTAAGATCAAAGGTATGTAAAAAACTGTCTTCCAGAAATGGCGACTTTGACATGGTCAACTTCTTAAGTTGATTTCTCACAGCACCAATCCTGTTTTGCTAAATGCTTTTAGCCATAGCTTCCTTACCTTCTAACTTAGATTTTGAATGCTCACTCATTCAAAACTTTACACTATGCACTCAGATCTAAGCAAAACATTGACACGGAAAAGTGCGCAACTTTGAGAAGTCTGTCTGCAGATTCTACATACAAATGTTCCTATTGATCATTCTCACAGTAGGAAAGAAATTAGATCATAAAATTCTGAACATAGCTTCATTAGCTTTCATATTAGATGTGTACAAAAGGATTTTTGATCCACATGATCAGACTGAGAGAACTCAGAGAAAAACCCGTCGCTAAGACACTTGTCTACAAAATGACTCTCACACATATTTCTTTACATCATTGACTTATATACATATAGTTTTAGACTTATCCCGCGTCTATTACACTACTCCTTATCATCCTAAGGATTATCTATACTCAGATAACAAGAATTTCCACCTATAGTGTACATATGTTTACATTCTTCACTTCTGAGATCTCTTCACTCTCTCAAGTGTTTTCTTCCACTTCAATCTGATCATAAGCTTGATTCAAGATCTTTATAATCATCAATTTGTGATTGTTTTGTTCCAACAGCTCCCCCTCAATCACTGATTGTGATTATTCCATTCTTCTTCACTCCTGCCATCTCTTTGAATCTCTGTAACTTAGGTCCATCCAAGCTTTTTGTCATCATATCTGCAACTTGTTCTTTTGTTGAGGTATACATCACTTCAATCTCTTTATCAAGTACCTTTTCTCTCAAGAAATGATATTGAATTTCTATATGCTTAGTCCTGGCATGAAAAACAGGGTTAGCTGCCAAATACAAAGAACTCATATTGTCTCCAAAAATAATTGGAGTACTCTAATCAGTTCCAAAACTCTTCAACAAGGTCTTTAACCATATTACTTCTTTTGCAGCCTCTACCATTCCTTTATACTCAGCTTCTGTGGATGACAAAGCAACAGTATGTTGCTTCTTTGAGCACCAAGAAACTAGTTTATCTCCAATATAACAGAGATACCCATGAGTGGACCTTCTATCATCTGAATCACCTGCCTAATCTGCATCACTAAACACTCTGATTCTTGTGTCAGAAGTAAATCCATAATACAGACCTTCACTTAGGGTTCCTTTGATATATCTGAGTACCCTTTGAGCTGCAATCCAATGAGTCTTCTTTGGACAATGCATAAATTGTGATAACACACCCACTGCATATGATAAATCTGGCCTTGTCAAGGTAGCATAGATTAAACTACCTACCAAACTCTGATATTTCTTCATGTCATTAAATTCTTCACCTCCATACCTGCTCATCTTATGATTTACCTCCAATGGTGTGCTTGAAGGCTTGCAATCCTCCATGTTAAATTTGACTAGAAGATTCTTCAAGTACCTCTCTTGTGTAACATATACTCCATGTTGAGTATACACAATCTGCATTCCTAAGAAATAAGATAAGTTTCCCAAATCACTTATCCTAAACTCCTTCTCTATTTGTTTCTTAAGTTCATTGATTCCTTGAGCATGTGTACCTGTGACAATAATATCATCAACATAAATACACATGTATATGTATCCATTTTCACTTGCCTTTACTAGCAAGCTACTATCTGCCTTTGATGCTTGAAATCCACAATCATTCAAGAACTTGACAAGCCTATAATTCCATGCTCTTGGAGCCTCCTTCAACCCATACAAAGCTCTCTTGAGCTTACACACATAATATGATCCAATTGAATCCATGAAACCTTCGGGTTGCTCCATGTATACTTCATCTGCAATGTATCCATTCAGAAATGCATTCTTCACATCTAATTGTGATAACTTCCATCCTTTACAAGCTGCAATAGAAATCAATTATCTAATTGTAGACATCTTAGCAACAGGACTAAAGGTTTCATCATAATCTACCCCATAAGTTTGGGCATAACCTTTGACCACAAGTCTAGCCTTGTATCTAGACACCTTTCCATCTGCAAATCTTTTTGTTTTATACACCCACTTACATCCAATGACTTTCTGATTCGTTGGTCTTGGCACCAATTCCCAAGTTTCATTTTCAAGTAGAGCATCATACTCTTCTTGCATTGCCTTCTCCCAATTCTGTTTACCTTTAGCTTCTTCATATGTAATTGGATCCTCTTCTGTCTTCACAATGTAAGCATAATCTTTTGTTGTTAGAAAAGATGTATCATAACTATACCTTATAGGCTCTTTCCTTTCCCTTGAGGGTCTTCTGACCTTTGCACTTCTTGAAGTCTCAGCCACATTTGATCCTGGATCAAATATTGGCCCATCTTCTACATTATCCTGCAATTTACCTCTATAGTCAACATCATCAATATTTTCTTCATACACATTTACTTTTGCCTTCCCTTTCCTTTGCATTTCTTTCTCATCTGCATAATCATTTGTTGACCTTGTATACCATGTGCTTTGCTCATCAAATGTAACATCTTTGGTAACAAGGAATTTCTTTGTAGATGGACTCCACAACCTGTAACCCATTTGTCTATCGTCATACCCAATAAACACATACTTCTCTGCTTTGGGTTCTAGCTTATGTCTTAATTGTGAAGGAACATAAGCATATGATAAGCATACAAATACCTTACAGTGATCAAGAGTAGGTTTCTTACCCCACCATGCTTCATAAGGAGTTCTTCCATCCAAAGCTTTACAAGGTGACCTATTCACAAGGTATGTTGCAGTGTTGATAGCTTCTGCCCATAAGTAATTTGGACAATTCTTTTCCTTCATCATTGATCTTGAAAATTCTACAAGAGTTCTTTTTCTTCTTTCTGCAACTCCATTCTATTGAGGAGAGTACCCGCAAGTTACTTCTCTCTTTATTCCTGCATTCCACAAATAATCATCAAACTCTTTAGAGAAATACTCTCCCCCTCCATCTGATCTCAACCTCTTAAGCTTTTGTCCTGTAATCCTTTCTGCATAAGCATGATAATGTTTGAATGTCTTGAGAACTTCTGATTTATCCTTGATTACATATAAAGTAATCCATCTGGTTGCATCATCAACAAACAACACATAATATCTGGATCCATTTATGCTATAGTCCCTTGAGGGACCCCACACATCTGTATGAACCAATTCAAGCATATTTGAATACTTGTACCGTGATTTATTGTATGAACTTTTGTGTGCTTTACCTAATTGACAAGCTTCAAACTTGTACACAATGTGTTGCCCTTCAAGTTTTGGCAAACCAAGCACCACTTGATTCTTTGACATTTCCTTTATAGCTCTCTCACTGAAATGACCTAGCCTTTTATGCCATGGGTCTAACTCAGACATCTTTTGACTTCCATAAGTAAATAAAGCATGTCCCACATTACCTTGGACTTTGAGAGTAAACAACCTTCCTTCCTTTTTACCTGCAATTATGTTTCTATATCCTTGATTTGGATCTTGCACATAGACACCATGATTTGTGAATCTGACTTCATATCCCTTCTCCACAATTTGCCCTACACTTATCAAATTTTTAGGAATAGTAGGAACATAAAGTACCTTGCTCAAGAGTGTACTTCCACTCTTTGTCTTCACTGATCCAATGCTCTCCACTTTATGTTTGGTATTGTCACCTATTTGAACTGTATGTCCATTCACCTTTGCTTCCATATCAGTCATCAAGGATATATTGCCACTCACATGATTGCTACATCCTGAGTCAATATAAAACACCCTTTGATCTTCTCCTACTGATTCATGAGTTGCATTCAAGATAAGAGTCATATCATCCTTTTGATCTGATGCATAGTTATAATAATTGTTGTTGTAGGACTAAGGTTGAAAGCTTGTTCCACCTCCTCTAGCATATGATATCCTACCACCTCTTCCTCTGAAATTGCCTCTTTGGTTTCTGCCTCCTCTACCTCTTTGATTAAAACTCTGATTATTATTTCCTCCATTTTTATTGTTATACCAAAAATCATTTGCCAAATGATTGGTTCTGCCACAAATCCAACAAGCTTTAGTATTATCTTTGTTCTTACCTCCTCTTCCTTTACCTCTGAAATTCATTTTTCGTTTTGTAAAGTTAGCTTGGCTTGAAGATCCTTCATCATCAGTTGACTGCTTTCCTTTGCCATTATTTTTCTTGTCCTTGGAGTACATGACTTGACTTGCACTCCTATCATTATCTCCCTTAATGTCCTGCTCAAAAGTTAGCATGTGTCCTAGCAATTGATTAAGATCAGGAGTAAAATGATCAAGTGACAATTCTATGGACAATATGAAAGGCTTCCACTTCTCATCTCCTCTCAGACCTGTAAGTATTTGCCTTACCAACTTATCCTCTTCAATGTCTTCATCTACTGCTCCCAAGCTATCTGCAATATCCTTCATCCTTGCCACATAATCAGAAATTGATTGTGAGCTCTTCTTCTTGAAAGTTGTAAATTCAGCCCATAGTGAGGACTTCCTTGACTTGGTTGTGTTTTGGAAATGCTCTTCCAAAGCATTCCAAACATATGTTGCACTTTCCAATCCTCTAATGTGAGGTAGAAGATAATCATTTACAGCCATGTATATGATGCTCCTAGCTTGAGCATCCTTTCTCATCCAAGTCTTCAAATCTGCAAGCTCTTCCCTAGTTGGAATACTAGGATCTGCAAATTCAGGCTTTTCTTCTTCTCCTGTAATGAATGCCATCAAATCTTTGCTCATGAGATGTGCCTCCATCCTCATGGACCAAGCTGGATAGTTCTCCCTATCTAGCTTATCAATCTGCAAGCTTTCTCCCATCTTTTGATCTTCTGTATCTGCAGTTACTATGATTTATGATAGTAAAATGTACCTTTGATATGAAACTTCAATCCTTTTTTATCCTTCAAACTTGTGCTTTGTACTTCTGCAGGTTATCTTCACGAATTTGTCCTTGTCCACCTTCGATTAGAAAGAACTTCAATATCTGCAGCAATAGGGACTTCCAATGCCTTTACTTCCCTTGTATTGCACCTTCAGCTCTGATACCACTATTGAAGACCTATTAATCTTCAAATGCTTGATCTATACTGATCTAAGAACACATCTATATCAATTATAGACCAAAATTTACACAAATGTTACTTTGATTTACCAAATCATTCATGAACAATTCTCTGAGTGAGAATTTTCCTTCTTCAAGAAGTCTGCTTTAGAAATTGACTTCAATACCTGCACATATCTTTAGATATCTTCAAACTAATGATGCGCAAGTCTTCACACTACCTTTGCACAATCATATCAGCCATTGATTCTCCAAAAGAATCATTAAACCTTTGATTTGATCCTTAAGATCAAAGGTATGTAAAAAATTGTCTTCCAGAAATGGCGACTTTGACATGGTCAACTTCTTAAGTTGATTTCTCACAGCACAAATCCCGTTCTGCTAAATGCTTTTAGCCATAGCTTCCTTACCTTCTAACTTAGATTTTGAATGCTCACTCATTCAAAACTTTACACTATGCACTCAGATCTAAGCAAAACATTGACACGGAAAAGTGCGCAACTTTGAGAAGTCTGTCTGCAGATTCTAC
The DNA here is from genome assembly GCA_020310875.1 of Ceratopteris richardii. Lineage (NCBI taxonomy): Eukaryota > Viridiplantae > Streptophyta > Polypodiopsida > Polypodiales > Pteridaceae > Ceratopteris > Ceratopteris richardii. The sequence goes on from CM035440.1 coordinate 89,792,245, forward strand.
ATACAAATGTTCCTATTGATCATTCTCACAGTATGAAAGAAATTAGATCATAAAATTCTGAACATAGCTTCATTAGCTTTCAGATTAGATGTGTACAAAAGGATTTCTGATCCACATGATCAGACTGAGAGAACTCAGAGAAAAACCCGTCGCTAATTTCCTGAGTAAAACTATCTACACATCTCTCTAAGACACTTGTCTTCAAAATGACTCTCACACATATTTCTTTACATCAGTGACTTATATACATATAGTTTTAGACTTATCTCGCGTCTATTACATTACTCCGTATCATTTTATGGATTATCTATACTCAGATTACAAGAATTTCCACCTATAGTGTACATATGTATACATACTTCACTTCTGAGATCTCTTCACTCTCTCAAGTGTTTTCTTCCACTTCAATCTGATCATAAGCTTGATTCAATATCTTTATAATCATCAATTTGTGATTGGTTTGTTCCAATATCTTCCAAGTCAAATGACTTTTTCATATGGTAAAGATAAAAGATCTTGCTAGCAATGGTTTCCATGGAGCTTCAAATGTTCATGAACTTCTAGCCAAATGTGTAGGCTTGAACTTTGCACCAACAGATCCCCCTCAAGCCAAAAATTTTGGCTTGGTCTTGCTCTTCAATCTTCTAGAATGTCTTGCAATCCAACCATAGACTTAAACCTACAAAGTTTTGTACCATCTAATGCTTTAGTCAATAAATCTGCACATTGCATATTAGTAGACACATAAGCCGATTGAATTTCCTTGCTCAATAGCTTCTTTCTCACATAATGATAGTCAACTTCTATATGCTTGGTCCTAGCATGATAAATAGGATTTGTTGCAAGATGTAGTGAGCTTGTATTATCTCCAAAAATCATTGGAGATGTAGTATGCAAGCCCAAATCTATGTATAGTAATTTGATCCATATGGTATCTTGTTGGTGCAGGGCAATCAACAATTGAAGTTTTAATGAAGGTTTGGAAGTCAAGGACTGAAGAAAAGTTCAAGTTATGAAGCATGGAGGAAGTGCATATTCAGAAGATGAAAATGTGTACACATATGTACATTAATTCAGAGATAGTTCATTTATAATTTTGTATAGTCATGATATTGTAAATATTTGCCTATATATACAAGTAAAAAGTCGGGGAAAATATGTGAGAGCATGTGGATAGAGAAATCAGTAGTTGTATGAGTCATTAGACATCTTAGAAGTGAGTTGAGTCTCTCTCATCACTCAGTTGTAAATTCCTTCAGGAATGAAAGAAAATTGCACCCGATGTTTCTGAGCATTCTCCTTCTGTGCTTGATCATTTCAAGAATCCTTTTGTAGATGTCTAAGTCCATAGTTAATGAGTCTATGGTTAAAGTTTGAGAGCCTAATTGTAAACAGGCTGTGAGAATTATGAGTAGGAACATTCATATGTGAAGAAGTGTTCATTGTTTTCTGAAACAGGTGCAATCTCGATGGTCAATGATTTGATCATTTCTCAGTGCATAGGTTAAAGTTTTGCATGAGTAAGGAGTCAAAATTTAAGTTAGAAGGTAAGCCATCTATGGCTAAAAGTATTTCCATAAACGGGTTCCAGATGGAGAGAACCAAGTGTTAAAAGTTACAGGTGTCTAAAATGACTTTTCTGAAGAGCAGTTTTAGACATAGGTAACTTGTTGAGATCATTTCTCAAGATATACTGAATCTTTTGGAGTGATTCAACTTGGAGAAGGTGTGAAAACTGTAGTCAACACCTTCTGCAAAGTTTCATAAAAAACTTTACACAATTGATAAGTTAATGAGAGAGATATGTGTAGCAGACTTTCTGTGTAGTCATCTCCTTCACAGATTTTTCAAAATCTTCATAATTGATCATTGATCCTCTAAAATTGGTGAAGATTTGAGTTACTCTTGTTATAGAGGTGCTCTAACTTCAAGAGTAGCTTGTTCTTTTGGAGATTAACACTCTCCATCAGTGGTATCAGGGTAGGAAGCATCAGAATTGAAGGAAGGAGGATCCTGACTGCTGCAAGTGCAAAGAATTCAACATCTGAAGGTTCAAAAGGTGAAAGCTTGAGGGCAAAGCTTGAGAAGGAGGTCATACAACATCAAGGAAGATAAAAGGAACATTATTCAAAGTAAAGGTACATCTATTACTCATAAAGTTTGAAGAATTCAATATACAGGTGAAGAAAGGATGGGAGATTCTCTTCAAATAGAGAAGTTGGATAGAGAGAACTATCCAGCATGGTCAATGAGGATGGAAGCTCATCTTATGAGCAAAGACTTGATAGCTTATATTGCAGGTGAAGAAGAAAAGCCTCAATTCAGAGATCCTAGTGTTCCAACTAGGGAAGAATTATCAGATTTGAAGAATTGGATGAAGAGAGATGCTCAAGCTAGGAGCATTATCTATATGGCAATCAATGACTACTTGCTACCTCACATTAGAGGTCCTGAAAGTGCAAGTGATATATGGAATGCTTTGGAGGAGCATTTTCAAAACACCACAAAGTCAAGGAAGGCATCTTTGTGGGCAGAATTTACCACTTTCAAGAAGAAAGCCTCTCAATCCATCTCTGACTATGTAACAAGGATGAAAGACATTGCAGATGCATTAGGAGCAGTTGATGAAGACATTGAGGAGGATAAATTTGTAAGGCAAATCCTCACAGGGTTGAGAGGTGATGACAAATGGAAGCCATTCATTTTGTCTACTGAATTATCACTTGATCATTTTACTCCTGACTTAAATCAGTTGCTAGGACATATGTTAACCGTTGAGCAGGATGTCAAAGGTGAAGGTGACAAGAGTACAGGTCAAGCAATGTATTCAAAAGATAAGAAGAAGAATATCAAAGGAAAGCAACAAGCTAATGAGGATGAAGGTACAACTAGCCAAGCTAACTTCCTGAGAGGAAGAGGAGGTGGCAAAGGTAGAGGAAGAGGCAGGAGTAATAAAGATGGAGTCAAAGCTTGCTGGATTTGTGGTAAGACAAATCACTTAGCTAATGATTGTTGGCATAATACTCAGAGTAATGGTGGATATAATCAGAATTTTAATTCAAGAGGAAGAGGTGGCAGAAATCAAAGAGGTAATTTCAGAGGTATAGGTAGTAGAGGTTACTTTGGAAGAAATGTAGGTAGAGGATTCCAAAGTCAACAATACAACAACACCTACTACAATTATGCTTCAGAGCAGAAGGAGGATTCAACATTGATAATGAATGCAACTTGTGAAAGGCAAAGTGAAGGATAAAGAGTCTTCTACATTGACTCAGGGTGTAGCAATCACATGAGTGGTAACATAGCATTGATGACTGATTTGGAGAATAAGATAACTAATCATGTAGTTCGAACAGGTGACAATACAAAGCACAATGTGAAGTCAATTGGATCAGTGAAGGCCAAGGATGGTAGTACTCTCTTGAGTAAGGTCTTGTATGTTCCTACAATTCCTAAGAATTTGATAAGTTTAGGACAAATTGTTGAAAGAGGTTATGAAGTTAGGTTCACTAATGAAGGAGTGTTTGTGGAAGACCCTAGCAATGGGTATAAACAGATTGTTTCATGGAAGAAAGAAGGAAGATTATTCACATTGAAGATCCAAGGCAATGTTGGTCATGCCTTGTTCACTTATGGAGGACATAAGATCTTTGAGTTAGATCTTTGGCACAAAAGGCTTGGACACTTTAATGAAAGAGGTATCAAAGATATGGTTGATAATGGTTCAGTGCTTGGATTGCCTAATGTTGCACGTCAACATATGACATATAGATGTGAGGCATGTCAATTAGGTAAGGCTCATAAGCAATCTTATTCCAAGCATGGTTTTATGTATTCATAAAAGCTTGAATTGGTACACACAGATGTGTGGGGACCATCAAAAGATTTCAGTATCAATGGTTCAAGGTATTATGTGATTTATGTTGATGATGCCACCAGATGGATCACTATCTATGTGATCAAAGATAAGTCAGAGGTATTCAATACATTCAAACATTATCATGTGTATGCAAAGAGAATTACAGGTCATAAGTTAAAGAGACTAAGGTCAGATGGAGGGGGAGAGTATTTCTCTAATGATTTCAGTGATTACTTGTGGAATGCAGGTATAAAAAGAGAAATTACTTGCAGGTACTCTCCTCAACAAAATGGTGTAGCAGAGAGAAGAAATAGAACTCTTGTTGAGTTTGCAAGATCCATGATGAAGAATAAAAATTGTCCAAATTACTTGTGGGCTGAGGCTGCAAATACAACTACTTATTTGGTTAATAGGTTACCATGTAAATCTTTGCAGGGTATGACACCATATGAGGCATGGTGGGGTAAGAGACCTACATTAGACCATTGCAAAGTATTTGGATGTTTGGCATATGCATATGTGCCATCACAATTGAGGCATAAATTGGAGCCTAAAGCTGAAAAATATGTGTTCATTGGATATGATGATAAGCAGATGGGATATAGGTTGTGGAGTCCATCCACAAAACAATTTCTTGTATCAAAGGATGTTACATTTGATGAGCAAGGTACTTGGTATGCAGGTACAATCAATATTAATGCAGGTGATGAAGAAGTTGTGAATCAAAAGAAAGGTAAATCAAAGGTTCAGATATTCGATGAAGAGGAGAATAATGAAGTACAGGTTGAAGTTGAAGAAATGCCAAGATTTGATCCTGAGTGTGATGAACCAGAAACCTCAAGGAGTGGAGAACTTAGAAGGTCATCAAGACACAAGTGGCAACCTACAAGGTATAGCTAGGACACTTCTTTTTTTGCTACAAAAGATTATGCTTATATAATAAAGGTAGATGAAGACCCTTCTACATATGAAGAGGCAAAAGGTAAGGAAAATTGGGAGAAAGCTATGCAGGAAGAGTATGATGCATTGATGGAGAATCAGACATGGGAGTTGGTTCCTAAACCAAATAGCCAGAAGATCATTGGATGCAAGTGGGTCTATAAGACAAAGAGTTATGCAGATGGAAGTGTGTCTAGGTATAAAGCTAGACTTGTTGTGAAGGTTTTTGCTCAGACTTATGGTATAGATTATGATGAGACCTATAGTCCTGTGGCAAAGATGACAACCATCAAGACACTCATAGCTATTGCTGCATGTAAAGGTTGGAAATTATGTCAATTAGATTTGAAGAATGCTTTTTTGAATGGTTATATTTCATATGATGTTTTCATGGAGTAACCACAAGGATTTAGAGATGGAAGGTATCCAGATCATGTGTGCAAGCTCAAGAGAGCTTTGTATGGTTTGAAGCAGGCCCCAAGGGCATGGAATTATCGACTTGTGAAGTTCTTGAAGGAACTTGGATTTCAAGTATCTAAAGCAGATAGTAGCTTGCTTGTCAAAGCAAGTGATGATGGGTTCATATACATGTGCATATATGTTGATGCTATAATTCTTACAGGTACAGATGAGAAAGGAATTCAAAGCCTAAAGAAGCAAATGGAGAAAGAGTTCAAAATCAGTGACTTGGGAGACTTGTCATATTTGTTGGGCATGGAGATTTCATACACTCAACATGGAGTGTATGTGACTCAAGAAAGGTATTTGAGAAACTTGTTGATCAAGTTTAAGATGAATGATTGCAGGGTAGCACCTACTCCAATGGAGGTGAATCACAAGTTGAGCAGATATGGAGGTGAAGAGTTCAAGGATATGAAACTATATCAGAGTTTGGTTGGTAGTCTGATATATGCTACATTAACTAGGCCTGATTTGTCATATGCAGTTGGAGTTTCTTCTCAATTCATGCATTGCCCTAGGAAAGAACATTGGATTGCAGGACAAAGAGTGTTGAGGTACATTAAGGGTACACTCAAAGAGGGTTTGTATTATGTTTTTACATCAGATACAAACATCAAGATATATAGTGATGCAGATTGGGCAGGTAATCCTGATGATAGGAGATCAACTTATGGATACTTGTGTTATGTGGGAGATAAGTTAATTTCTTGGTGTTCAAAGAAGCAACACACAGTTGCTTTATCATCTATAGAAGCAGAGTACAAAGGGATGGTTGAAGCTGCAAAGGAAGTGATATGGCTTAAGACTCTGATGAAGAGTTTTGACATCATTCAAAGTACACCTACTATTCATGGAGATAACATGAGTTCATTGTATTTAGCTGCAAATCCTATGTTTCATGCCACGACTAAACACATTGAGATTCAGTACCATTTCCTAAGAGAGAAGGTGATGGATAAAAATATTGAAGTCATACATACTTCAACAAAAGATCAGATAGTTGATATGCTAACCAAAAGCTTGGATGGACCAAAGCTACAAAGATTTAAAGACATGGCAGGTATAAAGAAGTTAGAAAAAACCTCAACTGATGATTGAGGGGGAGCTGTTGGTGCAGGCCAATCAACAATTGAAGTTTTAATGAAGGTTTTGAAGTCAAGGACTGAAGAAAAGTTCAAGTTATGAAGCATGGAGGAAGTGCATATTCGGAAGATGAAAATGTGTACACATATGTACATTAATTCAGAGATAGTTCATTTATACTTTTGTATAGTCATGATATTGTAAATATTTGCCTATATATACAAGTAAAAAGTTGGGGCAAATATGTGAGAGCATGTGGATAGAGAAATCAGTAGTTGTATGAGTCATTAGACATCTTAGAAGCGAGTTGGGTCTCTCTCATCACTCAGTTGTAAATTCCTTCACGAATGAAAGAAAATTGCGCCCGATGTTTCTGAGCATTCTCCTTCTCTGCTTGATCATTTCAAGAATCCTTTTGTAGATGTCTAAGTCCATAGTTAATGAGTCTATGGTTAAAGTTTGAGAGCCTAATTGTAAACAGGCTGTGAGAATTATGAGTAGGAACATTCATATGTGAAGAAGTTTTCACTGTTTTTTGAAACAGGTGCAATCTCGATGGTCAATGATTTGATCATTTCTCAATGCACAGGTTAAAGTTTTGCATGAGTAAGGAGTCAAAATTTAAGTTAGAAGGTAAGCCATCTATGGCTAAAAGTATTTGCATAAACGGGTTCCAGATGGAGGGAACCAAGTGTTAAAAGTTACAGGTGTCTGAATTGACTTTTCAGAAGAGCAGTTTTAGACATAGGTAACTTGTTGAGATCATTTCTCAAGTTCTACTGAATCTTTTGGAGTGATTCAACTCGGAGAAGGTGCGCAAACTGTAGGCGACACCTTGTGCAAAGTTTCATAAAAAAATTTACACAACTGATAAGTTAATGAGAGAGATATGTGCAGCAAACTTTCTCTGTAGTCATCTCCTTCACAGATTTTTCAAAATCTTCATAATTGATCATTGATCCTCTAAAATTGGTGAAGATTTGAGTTACTCTTGTTATAGAGATGCTCTAACGTCAAGAGTAGCTTGTTCTTTTGGAGATTAACACTCTCCATCACGTCTTGAGTAGCATTGGCCAATCCTCTATACTCTGCCTCTATAGAAGATAAAGCAACAATAGGTTGCTTCTTTGAAGACCATGATATAGGTTTATCACCTGCAAAGGATAGGTATCTTGAGGTACTTCTTCTATCATCTTTGCAACCTTCCCAATCTCCATCTGAATATATCTTGATGTCCAAGTTTGAAGTATAAGGAAAATATAACCCTTGATTTTGAGTGCCCTTAAGGTACTTCAAAATCCTTTTGGCAGCTTCCAAATGAGGTGCCCTAGGTTTGTGCATAAACTCACTTAAAACACTTACTCCATAAGCAATATCAATCCTTGTTAATGTAGCATAGTTCAAGCTTCCCACTATGCTTTGGTAACCTGCAATGTTCACAAGCACATCACCTTCATGAGCACTTAACTTCTGATTAACCTTCGTTGGAGTACTTGCAACTTTTGCATCCTGCAAATGAAACTTCTTTAACATATCTTGTATATACTTTCTCTGAGTAATATAAATTCAAGAGTTAGTATAGACTAACTCAAGTCCAAGAAAATATTTTAGTGATCCAAGGTCACTAATTTTGAACTCCTGCATCATCTGATTCTTGATCTGTTTGCCATTAGCATCATTACCTGTGAGTATGATATCATCAACATATACACATAGGTATATTACTTATGAGTTTCTCCTCTTAATAAATAGAGAAGTATCTGCTTTACTCTTGAAGAATCCTTGATCTTGAAGGTATGTAGTCAACCTATGGTTCCATGCCCTAGGTGCCTACTTCAATCCATAAGGAGCTTTGTTCAATTTACACACATATGTTACCTTACTTGGATCCTCATAGCCAGGAGGTTGAGACATGTACACCTCCTCTGAAATCCAACCATTTAGAAATGCATTTTTTACATCAAATTGATGCATGTTCCAATTCTTTGATGCAGCCACACTTACCAATACCCTGATGGTTCGCATTTTGGCCATAGGTGAGAATGTTTCATCACCATCTTCATTGACAGTCAGAGCACATTGTTACTAGTGAGGAAGCCTGTGTTCCATGCTTGCACAAAGCACATTGGAGAGCATTATTATTATCTCAAGGAGAGGTTCTCTATTAGAGAGATTAGTTTGGCATATGTGCCCACACAAGATACCATTGCATATCTTTTCACAAAGGCTCTGCCTCAAGAGAAGTTTAAAGCTTTTTGCAAAGAATTGGGCTTACTTTTATGGATTGATCTCTTTTCACATAGCTTGGCACTTCCTTATATATGAGCCTTAGCTCCTTGTTTACCACATCATGCATAGGTGGGATTTGTTGATATATTTTGATAGTGATGTGTGTGAACACACTTAGGACCACTGGGGTACTTTTTCCTTCTTTAGGAGAATTTTTCCCCCGGCTTGTATATACACCTGTAGCCCTAATGGGTCACTTATCTTTGTATATTCGCTCAATAATACATTCAGTATTGTGTGTTGTAATCCAAACTTCGTCTTCTTCCTTTGTTTACATGCTTCCATGGACCTCAAACTCCAACAGATCACACTCTATAAGAGCTTGAAGATAGCTCACCAACGAGCATCGAAAAATGTATTTCTTTAGGTATGCAAAGTGCAAAATATTCTTTGTTTGATTATATAGGAAAAACGTATTTCTTCAAGTATGCATAGTGCAAAATATTGTTTGTTTGATTATTTCTTTGGATCATAATAATGATAACGATTATAGGTAGAAGATGTCCTCTATTGAGAGGATACGTTTCTTCCACCATGAATACATTGATGTTCTTTCTAAGCATAGAGGGAGGTTACATTCAAACCTCATAAGGCAATGCCTAAAGGAGATCACAATAGGATTCAACAAGAATCTAAATCTGATGCTCTCTGAAAGTTCTACCCGTGGTTGCATTTGGCTTTTAGGATAGGAGAACTCAAGGAGCTTCAGGACAGAATATTTAGTATGTGGTATAACAAAGAGATGCAGGGGCAAAAATAGAGAAAAGCAAAAATTGATCCCCAAGTGGATGTGAGATGTTGGGCATCGACTTTGGTGGCTATTCATGCCATATCACTGCTTGTTATTCAACATCATTAAAAGTTTGAGTTTTGGATTCCATTTGTAGAAGCATCTAAGGAATAGGAAGCTTGATGAGGCCGTTGAGGATTTTCGTGCTACATTTCTTGCTCACATATAGAGTGAAAGGCATGAAAAATCACATATTAAAGGCTAGGAGATCATTTTTTAGGAGGAGAATTCTGGACTCAAATCATTTTCTAATCTTATCGACCCCCTCTGCATTTGTACTACAGAATTTTTGTGAGGATGCAAATAACATTTGTAACAGCGTTCCAAGAAAGCATTACACTCTTTTGATAGTACATATTCCCTATGGCTTTAGAATGAGTGGATCTATTAATGACGATGATCCTTTAAGCATCCACAGATCATGAAGATGGTAAAGGATTTCATGGAGCTCACACTCTCCCCTCTCTAGAGGATTGTTATCTTCCAGAGTCGAGATCCTTCCTTAGGAATTAATTGAAAAAATATATATATAATTAAAATTCAAAATGAAACCTAGGAATATAGGTAAACAAAAGAATTAGAAATCATTAAAAAGAATTGTGTAAATAAATAAAAGAAAACATAAAATCAGGATAAATAAAAAGAGAAATAAGATATAATGAAAGTAGTAGGTAGAATCAAAACTAAGGCATAGTTATTTGCAAGAGTGTGTTTTATTCATTCAATGTACTTATATTTTTTTCCCATGTTCATTTTAGAAAATATCTAAAGTGAAGTGAAGATGAGAGAAGATTCTTTTCTTCCCTGTAGCTGAACATTTTTCCCCCATCCGCATTGTAGTGGAGTTGTTACTTATTTTCCATCTGCAGTGTAGCAGAGTTTAAGACGATCCTTAATTGTCTTGAGTATCTTTTACTTGTATTAGGCTCTACCCACCCATTCTATATTTTGATTTCATTTAGTTGGTATTAAGAATCTACTCCCTTATATTCTATATGCCCTTGGATGGCAACACTAATGAGGAGTACATGATCATTGAGTTTTCTAGATTATCTTGTGCATCGAGTGTGATAGTTAATAGTATGACATCTTTTGTTTTTTAGTCCCTCTTGCCCGAACCTACTTCTATTCCTACACCATTGATCAATTTTATCCACGAGATCCTACTCCCTCTTCCATGTGCTTCTCTGCCACCCTTGAAGCAGAAGCAGGGCTCAATAGACTACTCCTAGCAAAGATTCCAAGAGTGCAAATGCTGCTCATTAGAGAGGGATGATGCATCCCCTAGGGCCTGATCGAACCATATGCTTGTTCTCCCATCACGATCCCCTTCCCTCTAACAACACATTTGGGATCTCTCTAATTTGAAGTACATGATGTGTTTATATGACTTAGAAAAGCTTTACTACCATTGGATTACTCAATGGTTTGCAACTTGTGTGTCTATACTTCTTCAATACATCCAAGATGTATTTCCTTTGCATGAGCTATATGCCATTATCCTTATATATGGTTTCAAGACCTAGAGAATATTTTAGATACTCAAGTTCTAAGATCTTAAATTCTTTTGTAAGCCTCGCCTTGATGTCTTAAATGCCTTCTTCATGATCACTTGTAATAATCAAGCCATATACATACACACATAAGTACACAAATGCTTCACCTTCTCTTTTGTAGAATAGTGATGGATCAGCCTTTCTTTGTTTGTATCCTAACCTAATGATTGGTCCATGTATCCTACCTCTTCTAATCTACACTAAGGAAAGCATCCCTCACATCTAGTTGAGACATTTTCCAATGTGTTTGGTTGCAATTGTAGTGATTTCTTTGATGGTAGTAATCTTTGCTACACGGATAAAAGTCTCTTCATAGTCCGCTCCATAAGTATGAGAAAAAACTTTAGCTACAAGCCTTGCTATATACCTAGCAATGCTACCATCTGAATGCTTCTTTACCTTATGTACCCACTTGTTTCCAACGACCTTCATATCTTTCTTTCTTGGAACTAATGTCCAAGTGTGATTATCCTCTAAAGCTCTTATTTCCTTTTGTGTAGCTTATTGTCATTCCCTGCATATATTTTCTTTTTCAAAGCATGTGGATTATTCAATAGCTTGGATCATATATGCATATTGTATAGCCAAGAATAAACCATAAGTAAACCTTTCAATTGGATACCTTACCCTATCATACCTTCTTATTTCTCCTTTCAATTTATTTGGATAATTTTTCTTTCCTTTTGAGCTCCCCCCTTCTTTGCATGATGATCTCATTGAGGTATATCCGCAAGTCTTGATCTTCTTCAATCTCTATGATCTTGGCCTTGCCTTTGTTCCTTGCATCACTAAGTTGACTTGATGTAGGGTTATCTCGATTTTGCACTCCATGAGGGTTGTGTACTTGATTCCTTTGGTTCACTAAGAACCATGCTTTTCTGTTCTCATTTCCTCCTAAAGTCCATCATCACTTGCCTAGATAGATACAATTGAAGAATACCAAGATGAAAGCTCATCAAATGTGAAAACCCTTGATACCTTTAGCTCCTTGGTTGTAATTTTGTATCATATATACCCCTTTTGTTCACTTGCATACCCTAAGAATACACATCTTTTTTATCTGTCATCACTTTTGCTCCTTAATTCACTTGGTATAGATACATAGCACGTACAACCAAACACTAGTGTGATAAATCTAGTTTTCTATTATACCAAGCTTCATAGGGTGTTGATGCATGTATAACTGTTGTGTGTGCTATGTTCATGATGTATATGATAATGGTTATTGCATCAACCCAATAGATATTTGGCATTCCAATCTCCTTCATCATATCCCTAGCACATTCTACAATGTACCTAAGTCTTCCTTTTTGCTACACAATTTTTTGTGACATTTAATTGCGTGTGGTTTGTGTCTTAATGCCATTTGACTCCAAGAAGGTAGATAAATCATGGGAGAGGTATGATAAATCATGGGAGAGCTATTCTCCCCCTCCATGTGACCTTAAAGATTTGATGGACATATCACATTCCTTCTTTATAGCTTTGAACTTCTTCAAGTAATAAAACACATGTGATTTATGTTTCATGCAATGAAGCCAAATCATCCTTGTGCAATCATCAATGAAGGTTACAAAATATCAGTTACCTGCATTTGAGCTCTCTTTTGTTGATCCCCAAACATCTATATAAACTTGATCAAGTGAATGATAACTCACATAGTTACTCTTCTCAAATAGTAACCTTGTTTTCTTACCTAATTGGCAACCTTAATACAAGTTCATGAGATCCTAATTGTGAAGATTTGGGGATAAAAGCACTAACCTCTAGTTCTCCATGTCCTTCAACCTCTATATTATTTATATGTCCATACCTTTTGCACCAAACCTCCAATTATGCCACCTTTTTACTTCCATATGTGAAGTAGCCTGTGTCATTGAAATTTGACTTCATATAAAATGTGAAAAACCTCCCCCCCTTTCTTATTTGGCCACTACTTTGTACCCTTCTTTATGGTTTTCCACAAAGCATGCCTTCTAATTGGATTTGATTTGAAACGCTCTCTCAACCATTAGATCCACAAAATAAGATTCTTTATGATCATTGTTGCACTTATTCGACTAAATAATAGAAAAATATTGAATGTGTTCAATTTATTCAGGGATCGCCAAATAGATGCAAATAAAAAATTGGATATGAATTTATTTT
>CM035440.1:89807870-90022870 GCA_020310875.1 Ceratopteris richardii
CATTATAGTTCTCCTGTACATGCTTTTTACTGACCTCATCATAATAGCAAAGTATCAAGCATTCAATTGCACTTGCAAAACGATGGACACGCATGTGAATAATGTTTGTCTTGACTCTACATGTTAAATGCTCAAAGCTTAGAACTATTATATTAAGAGAGAATGAATCATGCAAAGATATACATACCACGTTAAACACTCAATAGCACGACGTGGACAAACTCAATTATGTTTTCAATGTTTTCATCAGGCAACATCAATCCTAAGTTTTTGTAATGTTTTTCTATATTATTTTGAAATGTTCTCTTTTTTCAAATAAAGTAACTTGAATGCCCATGAATGTACAAAACAAATATGACAACTATGTACGTAGTCCTCTGAGACATCAAACCATTTCCCACCATTGTCTCACTCAACAGTGGATCCTAGGAGAAATTGTGATCAAAATATGCCCCATACTCTCTCATCGGTGCACAATAATCCCACTTGCAATCATAAGAGTTAATGGAATGTTTCCTCATATTCGTTTTTTTTTCTTGCATGATTCGAGCAAACTTTCATGGCTTGCAATCGATTCAACCCAGATCTTGATCAGATTCTTGTAAATGCAAATCCATCATCCATTTCCTTTATCTCCATCCGCACTTTTTCTATGAATGGTTGCCCAAGAATATCCTCATACAAACAATTATCCTTGAAGATGAAGTGGAATTCCTCAAAAACTCCCCAAATTGTCACAAGTACAAAGGCACGTGCTCCTAGCAAAGCTCTAAAGCCATTATTTGCAGTCCTCATCCTCTAGCCATGTTCCTTGTCTATGGGCCATTTGAACTTGTCATAAAATTTCTTGGATATCACGTTTATCTCTGAACCTAAGTCAATCAATGCCAAGGATAAATATGAATCTCCATCATTTCCTAATTTCACTTCTACCTCTGGTGTCCTTCTTGCCTAGAAGTTCTTATTATAATCACTCTCAGACTTTCTTGTCTCATGGTCAGGTATGATCGGTCCTAGAGAGTTTCTATTTGCTTGACATATCACAAAAATCTCTTTCTTTTTATCAATCTAATGAAACTATCTTTGAGCTTAGGCTTCTCAATTGAGGACCTATTCCAAAGACATGGTTACTTGACTCTTCAATAATATATAATTTAAGATTTCCTTGTCATTGATTTTCTTCTCAACCTCCAAAATTAGTACAAGTTTCGAAGCGTTCTTCTTATTTTTCTTCTCACTTTCCTGAACATTTTTTGTTTTTTTCGTAGGTTCTTGCTTCTTTTCATTTACTTGACTTGTTTCTTAAATTTTAATTGGCTTGGATGGCCTCTTTCCTTCTCTTATTTTAATTATTTTTGCCTCTTCTTGAAAACCAATAGACTCCTCAAAGTGGAATTTTGTTTCAGTCTCTTAAGCCTTTTCCTCTTTATTCTTACTTTGTCTTCTAGTCACTCTTCTTACTAGCTTAGCCTCTTCTTGCATTTCATCTCTTCTCCTCTTATCCTCAACATTAGCTATGTGTGAGTAGGCAAAGAAATGATCCATAGGAGACTTTCAAGCAGACTTCTACATGATCACATCTCTATCTCTCACTAGAGCTTCTATTGAGTAATGTTTTTGTGTTTGTGACCTAATCTCTTCTTCATTTCCATCTTCTAGTGGCTCATTGGTCTTTTGATGTGCTAGCATTTGCATTTGATAGTTTTTTGTATAGCTTCTTCATTCCTCCCTTCCCCTCGATTATAGGAAGAGGAAGCTGATTCTTGAAGTCACAAAACTTCTTATCTATGTATGTTACTAATTGTTGTTCTTTAGATTGCTTTAGCTCTTCACATGCATAGGAAAAGTATTCATGTGCATCACACAAGACACACCTCTTTGCTCCTCTAGATCCCCAATTCCTAGTCTATCAAATGCCCCAGAATTTCTTTGATACATGGGCTAAACTAGTGGTGTAGGGGTCTGTTGAGCAGTGGGTTGTACTAGAGGTGTAGTCTAAGGCATTGTGTATCCCTATATATTAGCCATTGGCAGCATTTCTTTGAAATGGTTCTGTGTAAGTAGTGCTCAGCTAAGCAAGGATGGGGTCTTGATAACCCATGGAGTACACCTTATTGTATAAGCTAGCCATATCTTTGGACAGAGGGGCTTGCATTCTGGTAATTTATATTTTCTTGCTAAGGATCTCTATTTGTAATTCTATTGGTGTGTGTGATGTGGATGCAATGTTAGCCAAAGCTTGTGCTGCAAAAACATTCAGACCTACTAGAACATGTATCTCTCTTGGTTGTAATAGAGTAGTTTGTACTTGTACTAGCCTATCATGAAGCACGACCTATATTGCCTCATCTCAGCAATTGCCTTCACTTTTCTCCCAACCGTTGCCCAATATTCAATCACTCTGAATCTCTTCCCAGCCTCCTCAATCCTTCTCTCAATTGCAATCCTATCTTTAGGACTTAAAATCTTGAGAAATCAAATCATTAGGTCAGGCTTTAAAGAGTCTAGGTCAGCCAGAGGAAGCTAAACATATATCCTCAAGGAACTCATTCAGTAGGTGTGCCAAAGATGCAGTGGCTTTTGGGGAATGAACCCATTCCAAAAAACTCTCTCTATTGTGTTGACTAAGATCTTTAGCTAGAAGAGTTTATGTAATTCCTTTCTACAAGCTACCCAAGTCTTCTCTATCTGTACTAAGATGGACGTTAAAATTGACCCTTAAATTACACGAGTGAAGAAATGAGTCAATGTCTCTTCACGTAATCCATGGATCTGAGATTGGTCTTCAAAAATGTCCAAGTACTCAATCATGTCTAACCCTGTAAAATTCCTTTTATCTCTTAAGATAGCTTGAACAACTTGAGCTCCTTGTCCTAGGGTGAAGCAAAATGTCGAGGGTAATTTGCTCGACTATTTCTCTTAAGTCAAAGTAGAGTTCAGAGAAAAAACTACGTGACTCTCAAGCGAGGAGGTGAAAGTAAGTCTAAAACTCTCTCTTTAATCTCAAATCAACTACCTAAGCAGATTGTTTTTCTAGGGTCTGAGTGTGTGAAAATCTTGATTTATGTGATTCTCTTTCTTCCTTTGATCTTGCTTTAGTTAACTCTAATTATTTTTCTTTAAGTTGATCTATCAAACTTATTTCACTTGAACTTGACGTGATTTATCTCCTTTCTTTATGTTGCTTACTTGAATTGATTTCTTTCTTGAACTTGATCGCTCTTAATTTATTTTCTAAATTTTAATTTTATTTTTTTTTTCCTTTTTAATTTCAAAACTTCATGTTCTTTTGAGATTTTTCCTTCTTTTTATGATTTTTAATGATATTTTTGATATATGTGGCTATAGACATAGCCTCTACCCATAGGTAGTTTGGCAAACCCTTTTCATTGAGCATGGACCTTGGGGCTTCAACAATAGCTCTCTTTCTCCTCTCTCCTACACCATTGAGTTCGGGTGTATACCTTGTAGTAACTTCCCTTTTAATGCCTCTTTCATGCAAGTAGGCATCAAATTCGGAAGAGAAGTATTCTCCCTCACCATCTGATTTGAGTCTTTTCAAATTCCTACCTGTTTGGTTTTCAACAAGAGCAACATACTTCTTAAAGCAATTAAAAACTTCATCCTTGTGCTTCATGAAAAACAGAATGGTCCACCAGCTACAATCATTTATGAAAGACACATAATATCTTGAGCTTGATATACAAGGCTCCTTATTAGGATCCCATGCATCTGTGTGCACTAGATCCAAAAGATTTTGATACACATATCGCTTCCTATTGAAAGGTTGTTTCTATCTAATTGTCAATTGTTAATGGGAGTCCATCTCCCATGTTGATTGACTATGCTCTGATACCAATGCTAGGTAGTTGTTTCTATCCAATTTGTAAATTGTTATGGGAATTCATCTCCCATGTTGATTGACTATGCTTTGATACCAATGTGAAGAGAGATGGTGGATGCAATCCGAAGATGAGCTGGTGCTACTACAACGACCTTCACACGAGCCAACTAAGACTTCAGAGTTGGTTAGTAGAACCTTTGAGCTTCCTAAATCGACAAAAAAATCACCCAAGTGTTTTGGAAAAAGTATCTCAAAATTTGATTCAAGACAATCTAGTTGCAAAATGACTATCTCCCAAAACTTGTTATTTTTGTACTAGAAAAAATGAACAGTGCTCTCAACCTGGTAGGAATTAGAAAGATTCCTTTTGGACATAGCAAAGATTCCTTTTGGACATCCAAGTTAAAACACTTCAATTGATCAACAGTACACTGAGAACAAGATTTAGCAAAATCTGGAACACTCATGCCATTTTCAGGGCTCTGCAGAGATTCGACTAGTGAGAAAAAAAACACATATTTCTCATAAAAAGTAAATCCAATGACCATGAAATTTTGTGACCATAAACTAAATACAGAGAACAATAGAATGCAATTTAAATTTTTGAAAAAGGTTACATATAGCCCGAGATATGTGATTCTAAAGTTATTGTTCTGAGTGAGTATAGCAGAGAATAAAACAGAGAAGAAGTAAATGATGAATGTATAGATTCACATAGAATTACAACGACATTGACAATGAATACTTGCAAAGTGGGAGTAGAATGATAGAGCTATGGAGTAAACTCTTCAATCTCTACAAATGAACATGAAGTGGGCACGAATCAAGATCTCTCTTGCCGACTTCCTTCTTGCTCTTTTTATAGCTACTACTTTTGGAGGTAGTTTTGAATTTGAATTCAAATAACTTCACCTAAAAGTGATGCTAAGAATTAGGAGATATTCTCTCAACTGATGGATTCATGGTTTTAGGTAGTTAGAGCCACAAATTTCCTTTTCACATCATGGATGACTTAAACCCTCGTTTCTTTCACAATCACAAGAGATAAAATATACTCTTTTACAAGAGGTGTTCATATGTCTACACATACGACTACAAATGAACATAAATCAAATCATATCAAGCATGTAGGCTTGGGTAAAATGCACCAAAATGTTGCACACGCATCATTCACAAGTCTTATTTTTGAGCTAGTTCTCACACTTGGTATCAGAGCTAGTTTGGGAAGTCATAGTCTAGAGATCTTCTTGCGTGCTTTTCTCTTTATCACCTCAAGGTTCGTGATCTTTTTGCATGAATTTTATCATCTTCTTTGCATGAGAAGTGCATGTACCTGTGTCCATCAAGCTCAATGGAGAGGGAGCACCAAGAAGCAAAAGGATTGTTGGAGGAGCAGAGAGAGAAGCCCATGAGACCCACCCCCCCAATGTATTCCACACACACATGGGCTCAGGTGGCCATTTGCCCGTGCCTACCTGGAGGCAAGAATTTTGTCCACGTGCATAGGTGCTACCCCCGACAGAGAGAGAAAGAGAGAGATGTTCAAAATCTCTATTCTCTTCTTGTTGTTGAAGCAAGGGAACTCGTAGTCCTTTTATACCAACCATAGGTGCTTCCTACTACTCATGTGGGATAAAGGAACATGCTTCCATGCATTTGTGGTTGAAGGAGAGGTGTACAAATGCAATCTTGAGTTTTTTTTGTGTTGCCATAGCTAAGAGATTACCTATTTAGCCAATTTTCACTATAGAGCTCCACTAAGTTGGCCATCTCTTGGTCATTTCTACTCTAAATTTAGTGATTTTTGTTGCTATGGATTGCTCTCAAAGATTTATTTTAAAAAAGAACTCATATACCATCTTTTGGATTCAGCCACAACCCTTTTAGAGCTTTGATTGTGGCCGATTGTCATCATCAACACCCGTTTGAGCACCTTCTTGATGCAACAATTATCAGTTGATTCTTGGAAGGCCAAAAGGAAGGAGTGTGGACCATCTTTAGCACCTGCATCCAATGCATATCAACGTTTGGACCTTGAGGTAAGCTTTTTGTTCAATTATCATGCATTACTGCTTCCTTTTTTATTCATGTCCCATACAAAAAATGCATTTTTGCCTAGCATCTTTAGTATATGCATAGTTACGACGTTTTTTAGTCTTTTATGGTGCATGAAGTGTTATTTGTAGGTACAGGTCAGTATTTTTCTTGCAGGTTTAGCAAGGGAAGAATATGAACTTATTGTGTTGTTATTAAAATACCATGCCACAAGCACGAAGAAATATGTCAGGGTGTGTACTCCCCTTCGATTGATTTGTAGATAGATTATGCCTGTCGGCTTGCGCAAAGTGGATGGCATGTATTTAGTGAATTTTTTTTAGATTTTTAATTTTATGCCATTATGCTATCAAAATTTTTAGGATTTATTATGCATATGCATTGAAGGATAGCAACCATACTAAAAGTTTCCTGTTTTATCATTTTCTTTTAAGAAAAGCCTTGTGAATTGTTTTTTCTCACCACTTATTTAATTTAGGTATACATAGAGCATACGACTTGAAAAAAAACATTAAAAAAATCAAGAAGTGATAGAAACCATATCCTAGCATGGAAGCAAGACCATCATCACCTACTAGGACTAATACACTCATGGAACAACACCCCATAGATCCCATTCAGAAGCCAGCATCCTAGCCAGAGAGGTTAGATGGCAGCTTAAGGATCTTAAGCTTCCTAGATACCATGGCTCGACTAGTGCAAGGACTGTTGATGCTATTGGGCAGTGGCTCAACAAATGGGAGCAGTGCTTCTGTTTGTGTCATATCATGGACAATAGGCACGAAATTCAGCAGGCCACATATAACCTCATGGACGTCAGCCATAGGTGATGGTGCAAGAGAGAACAATATAAGAAAGAGCCTGAGACTTGGGATCAGTTCAAATCCTTGTTCTACAACAATTTTGTAATACTTGATGAGAGGTCTAGAGCACTAGACACTTGATTCTTCATCAATGAGAAAAATCAAACTGTT
Source organism: Ceratopteris richardii (assembly GCA_020310875.1). Lineage (NCBI taxonomy): Eukaryota > Viridiplantae > Streptophyta > Polypodiopsida > Polypodiales > Pteridaceae > Ceratopteris > Ceratopteris richardii. Next base: position 89,814,744 of record CM035440.1, read on the forward strand.
CAAGAGTATTCAGATAAGTACAAAGAGGTACTTCTTAAAGTACTTGATACTATACTTCAGCAGAAAGAGAAGGCAATGAAAGAGGGCTTATGCTATGGGTGTCTAGGATAGCAGTTTTTCAAGGGTTTTCCTAAGAAAAAGAAAATAGCTGCCACCATAGTTATTAATCGCACTCAAGTAGGGAGTGATGGAGATGAGGACTTTGGAGATTCCCTATCCATGATATCATCTCCCATAGTGGCCATGACATTCATGAAGAAGGTCCCTACTGCGCTAGACATTGTGCTTTTGCTAGTGGCACAGAAAGGATATCAATTTCTAGATACAAAACTCATTGTCATGAGGGAAGTCATGGCAGGACAGCCTATCAAGAATGTGATTAGTTCCCGACTAGCCAAGAGGTTACATCTAGAGAATGTGTAGTTAGAGTATGCCTACACAGTAGAGTTAGCCGACGGGAAGGGAACTAAGACATGGGATTGACAAGTTGTTGATTTTTCCATTCCGATCCAATCCTATGAGGACAGACTAGATTTCGAGATAGCTAGACTGGCATGTGTAGTCCTAAGTAAGAAGTGGCATGCTAGGAAATGACTAGTTATAGACTTTGCATCACATGTGTATCAGTTTGAGCATGAGGGGAGGCGACTACTGATCCGTGGAGAACCAGATCTCCAAGGGATGCGATTGATAACCGCAACCAAGTTGCTCAAGATTGATTGAGAAGGGGAGAGAAGGGGGAGACAAGTTGATTGGTAACTGCTACCAAGTTGATCTTTAGAAGGGGGAGAGAGTGTCAGACATTGTTCCATAGGGATCATTCCATGTGTGTGTGCAACAAGGGTGAGCCATAGCTAAGGTCCCAAGCTTCAGGGATATCCTAAGGTATTCAATAGTAATGGGGATGAGTGTTGCATAATGGCTAGGAGGAGAGGTGTACACACATCATTCACAAGTCTTATTTTTGAGCTAGTTCTCACAATTGTTGACAACACCCTAGATGAAGTTATGGCCTTCTCTGATACCAATTCTTGGATTTTGAGGTCTCCAAAAGCACATGAATAGCACAAGTAAGAAGAAGAAGAAGCTTGCAGCACAACACACAATATTGAATGTATTACCAAGTGAATTTACAAAGATAATTTACTAGTTATGGTTATAGGCATATATACAAGCAGAGGGGAAAAACCTCCCTATGAGGGAAAAAGGTGCCCCAACAGTCCTAAATGTATTCACACACATCACTACCAAAATATATCAACACATTTGACCTAGCTATTGAACTCTACTTTCTTCCAAATTTGGGTAGCACATAAGCTCTAAGCATGCTTTCAATGGTATAAGTTTCAAAGTATTTGGAAATTTGAGTCTTTCACAATCAAAATAATTAGCCTCTATACTTGTAATATTTTAATGATTTGCAAAGGCTAACTATCACTCTTTTAATCATATATCCAAAATATCTCATTTTGAGATTTTCTTAGCACCATTACAATGAGTTCAGAAAAAATTTTAAATAAAAATATTTCAATGTGGGTAAATAATCTAATAGAACAAATCACGTCTACATGATACGGTCTCTGGTCATTGAATAAATTCTAGGGGCTACAACTTCTATGTGCAGAAATTGTTTGACCGATCAAATGATCTTCAAATTTAATGAAAAGTAATGTGGAAAAGTTTCATCTACTACATTTACATATGATATAAAAATCATTCAATTTGGATTTATCAAAAGATAAACGCTCTTGCTAACAAGCCTTTGTCACTTGTTCGAGGCCTCTCCCAACATTAGAAACACCTCTAGTGTAGAGAACATTTGACCTTTGAAAATCATCCGAAAGACTTGGAAATTCAATGGCTTCAACTAAATCCATTGAGCTACTTGCTACCTAAATTTCAATAAATTTTGGCATTCTATCAAAGAGAGACTTCCAAATTTTTATGAGTCTACCACCTCTTTAACTATCTCCATAATTATCTTTGAAACATAAAAAATGGTGAGACATGTTAATCCTTATATTTTGACATGATCATTCATTTTTTTGAATGAAATATGACATGGTAATACCCGGTGCACATAGGGATCATCTAATATCAATCAAATCAAATTAGTAATCCAAACCACCTTTTGGAAATGGAATCTTTACATACAATCTACTTGCCAAATGAAAATGTCCATGGATGGATGTTATTCTAATCATTGTGCTTCTTGGGCATTCATTAATCTTATCATAAACAATCACATGCAAGCATTTAACACTTTTATGGATGATCATAACCATAGCACTAACTTGTACCGGCTAGGAATTTAATTGTATATCAATTGTTCATGCATATCCTTCCATGAAAAGGTATTAATGCACTCATGAATTAAAAATTGCTTATAACTTTGGTGCACATACTGTAAGAAAATAACAGTGTAGTGGAATAGACTAGTAGATAGAGTTGAGGGAAAAACACAAACAAAGATAGATGCAGACTGAGAGATAGAGAACTCAAATTCTCATATTACCAAGCGCAATGCAATTACAACAATGGTGTTGTCCACCCGTGCACTCCCAATGTGGAGCTTAGATGGTGATTTAGATAGACTCTAGATGAAGGGCTTATAGTGCACAATGCTATGTAAAGCTCAACCTGGGTCATGCTTATATAGCTTTTACAAGGGGAGTTGGTATAGATAAATGCAGTCTAGAGATACTCAATAGTCAGCAAAAATATACAATCTGACAATATCTCCACAACCAAAAGTCCTACTGTCTTGGCCCTAGTAGCCAAGGGGATAGGCCCCCCGAACTTGTAGAAGGAAGCAAGCGCCCCTTTGCACTCCCCCCATTAAGGTTCTATGGGGAAACCATGCAATACCATAGGGCCTTTATTTTTTGCCTTGAATGGCAACCCAATGGCCCACAAGTTTATGCCTTACCTAACCTAATGGCTAACCTCACATAGATCATCTATAACCATCAAGGGTCACACATAGACCTCATCTAACTTAGAAGATAGGGTTCCACAAATGTCCAGGCTCTCACAATGGCTTCTCCTCATAATTTGGGCCTTACAACTTAGAGTACCATGGATCATTTGTGGTCACTTGAGGATGAAGTATTGAGTATATCTAACAATCCCCCTCAATGTCTACCTTGCGATGAACTACCTCCTCAGTCCAATCCCAAGCTTTGGAAAGTGTCCAAGAAGTTGCTCTCTGCCAAGAGCCTTGGTGAAGATGATAACTTCATTTTCTTCCGTTGGACAATAACTTATCCCCATGACCCTGTCCTCAATCAACTCACGCACATAGTGATACTAAATTTCTATGTTCTTGGTACGTGCATGGAACATAGGTTTCTTGGCAATGGCCATGCAACTTTGGTTGTCACACTTCAACTCTATAGCCTCATGCCCTTGTATTCCTATGTGCCATAGGATCCTCCTCGACCATATTGGTTCACATGTTACAACACATGCAACTATGTACTCAGCTTCAATAGAAGATAATGCTATAGTCACTTGCTTCTTATTGATCCAAGAGATCCCTGATCCTAAACAAAAGCAATACCCATAAACTAATTTTCTTGTATCAATATCTCCTGCCCAATCTAAGTCACAATATTTGACCAGTGATGATCTTTCTTCATAAAGAATACCATAATCAATGGTTCCTTTCACATACCTGAGTATCTGCATGCTTGCCTTCCAATGAGTTTGGCAGGGCTTATTAGAGAACCTGCTTACTACTCCAATTGCATAAGAGATATCTTGTCTATTATTGCACAAGTAGATGAGGCTTCCAACTAATTCCCTGTATCTTCCAATATCCACTGGAGCTGAAGTATCTTCAATAGATAATTTTGTGTTGACTTCCATAGGTGTAGAGATTTCCTTGCAGTCCTTCATGTCGAATGCCTTTAATACCTGTCTTGCATAGTTTTGTTGAGAGATGAAAATCTTCCCCGATTCGTGCCAAACTTCAAGGCCTAAGCAATAATGCATTAAGCCCAAGTCTTTCATTCCAAATTCTGAACTCAGGGAATCTTTTGTTTGTTGAAGAAGAGCACCATCATTTCTTGTAATCACAAGGTCATCTACATAGAGTACAAGCACAATTGCCTTTCCTCCTCTCTTTAGAGCATAGAAGTTAGCATCAGAAGCACATCTTTTGAAACCTAGATCCAAGAGATACTTATCTATCCATTGCTACCATGCTCTAGGGGCTTCTTTTAGCCTGTATAACACCTTCTTTAGCTTACATACCTTGTTCTCTGAATGGGGAGCCTCAAACCCTAGTGGTTGAGACACATATACCTCCTCCTTGAGGTCTCCATTCAGGAATGCTGATTTGACATCCATGTGGTAGACTCACCAATGCTTATGTGTAGCCAAAACTAGTGCTACTTGGATAGTAGTCACTCTTGTATTTGGGGCAAATGATTCACAAAAATCAATGCCTTCAACTTATGTGTAGCCCTATGCAACAAGTCTTGCTTTGTACTTTTGTAGAGTACCACCAGACTTGTACTTTAGCTTCCAAAACCACTTGGTGCCAATGACTTTATGCTTAGGGGGTTGATCCACTAGCTCCTGAATTCCATTCTTCAAGGTATTGTTGTATTATGTTTGCATCATAGCCTTGCAATTCAGATCATGGAGTGCCTCTTCCACATTATTTTTTCCTTTGCTTCTTCTTAAATGAGATCAGCCATCAAGGCTATGTTTACAACATGGGTGCTTGCGGGTCTCTATTCCTCTATTCCCTATGATTGCCTCAATCCATCTACAACGTGTTCTAGTGCCTATGGGATGGGGTTTGTAGAATCATAGAGCTTCCTCACTCAATGTGGCAATGGCTTTTCCACTTGGGTGATGGCAAGTTGGTGACTTTCGGACTCATCATCTAAAGATGATGCTTCCTTCTCCCTTGTAGAAGGGATACCTCTTGGGTCAAGTTCATAGTGGATTGCCTCTTCGCCTGATGATAAAGTGGAAGCTCTCTTTTCCTCCTCCACAACATGTGGTTGCTCCTCCTTAAACACCACATCGTGACTCACCATGAACTTCATAGCCTCAAGGTCATAAAGCTTGTAAGCCTTCTTGTCTTTGTTATAACCTAAGAAGATACATTTGATGCTTTTTGGTTGAAGCTTGTTTCTCTCCCTATCTATAACATGTACATAACATTCACTTTCAAATACTTTGAAATGGGAAACACGAGGGTTTTTACGAGTGTATGCTTCTTGTGGAGTCTTTCCATCAAGTGCCTTAGTCTAGCTTGGATTCAAGATGTAGACATCATTGTTGATAGCCTCTGCCCAAAATTGGTCGCGCAAACCCTTTCTTGTCTACATGCACCTTGCCATCTCCATGATGGTTCTATTCCAATGTTCTGGAACACTATTCTATTGAGGACTATGTGCCACTATGAGTTGATGCTTGATTCTCTTAATCTTGCAGAAATCTTCAAACTCTATTGATGTGAACTCATCACCACGGTCTGTCCTGAATTTCTTAATCTTCTTCCCTATTTCAGTTTCAAGAAGCTGAAGACATTCTTTAAACTTACCAAAAGCTTGAGCCTTATTGCAAAGGAAGTACACCCACATCTTCCTGCTATAATCATCGACAAGTAACATGAAGTAGGAAGATAGGTCCAAGGCCACTATAGGCATTTTTTTGCACAAGTTAGCATGCACCAACTCTAGGGGATCGCTTGCCCTATTCTTGCTTTCTTGTGGAAATGCCTTCCTTTGTTGCTTGCCCATCATGCAAGCTTCATATGGTTCCTTCATTTCTGCAATCGATGGTAGGTGTGCAACCAGACCCCTCGGATGCATCTCCTTCAGTATAGTGTATCCGATGTGGCCGAATCTCTCATGCCATAGCTTACTTGTGCCCAAACTTGTACTGGTTGTAATAGCACACAACTCATACAGGTTGTTCTTCCTTATTCAGGTCCCAACAATGTTTTTATTATTGTCCATAATCTTAGCTCTTGTTTTATTGAAAGATACTTGATGACCTTGATCAGTTATATAAGCTACTGAAATTAGATTTCACTTGATTTGTGGAACATAAAACTCATTTGAAAGCTTTTTGACATCCCCATTAGAGTTAATGAAAGAAACTGTACCTTCGGTTTTTGTAGGACATCTTGTATTGTTGCCTACCTTTACTATGATGGTATCCTTTAGAGGATGTAAGGAACTGTAAAGGTCTTTTCTGATCATCATCTCATGAGATGCACCACTGTCCAACACCCATGAGTCATCCATTCCAGAATCTTTAGTCGAGGAGCACACCTCCTATATCGTAACAAATAAATCAAGCTCTATTTCTATTGTGTTGGTAGACTCCTTGCCCTTGCCACCTTTTGAAGAGCCACTCTTCTCTTCTGCATTCTCAATGCGACAGCCTTGGATTTTGTGTCCTTTCTTCTTGCAATGGAAACACTCTCCCTTGAACTTCTTTTTATCGTTCTTCTTTTTTACTCCATCTTTTGAAGTGTTTGCTTTGCCTCCTTTGGTATTATGTAGCATCTCCTTTGCTGCCACCTTTCCTTGCCTTGAGCTACAACTTCTCCTCCATGAGTAAGGCACTGAATTCTTCAAAAGTTAGTGGTTGAGATCTGATTTGAGTATTAAGAGCAATTACCAAACCATCAAACTTAGGTGGATAGATTTGAAGACAATGCCGAGCTAGCTCCTCGCTTGACGTTTGTACACTTGCTCTCACCATTTGATCTTGTAGATTCTTTATGTGAGTGATAAGCACATCTACAGTCTCCCCATCAATAAACCTTTCTGCTACTAGTTGATTCTCCAATTTCTCAATATGTGTCTAATTACGAGTTTCATATTGATTTCTCAATATGTTCCATGCTTCACATGCCTTTTTAGTATGTTGAATGAGAGTTAGAACACTATGAGAAGCACTTGTAACTAGAGCATAGAGTGCATCTACATTTTTACATTTCCAAGCACGTAGAAGATGAGCATCAAGAGGAATCATTCAACCATAATTATTTGGATGAGGTGTTTCTTGGGGCTCATGATCAGTCCCAAGAACAGCCTTTAGAAGCTCATATGAATCAAGGATAGAAGTAATTTTAAACTTCCACATGGTGTAATTTGTACCATCAAGTTTACCTTCCATGAAGGCTAGTGGTCATATGTGCAACATTGGGATGACCGGCATCATTGTTGCTCCTCCTTGTGTGCCACCTACTCCTATTGATGAACCACCTTGATTCCTAGTCGAAGATGATGATGCACCGCTTGACATCTTCTCTCTTTTGTCATTGAGAGCTCTACTGAAAGAACTTGGAGAAGCTTGGAGGAGGTATAAAAGTGAGTTGCAAAGCGATAAAGCTTGGTCCAACCAACCTGCACAAGACCAGCCCTTGAGCTTATGGAGACTCAAATAGACCTTAAATGCATGCCACAAGTGCAATCAGATGCATTATGTACTTTAGATCATGAAGGAGAAGGATTCGATACAAAACAGATAGGTTTGTGCATCGACTAGCTCAAAAGACTTACTATCTATGGATGAGACAATGAACTTCAAATGCTCATAGCGACTATCGTAATTTAAATTAGAAAAAATAATTTTATGGGAGTTATACACATAGGGTTGAGTGTATACAATGCAAAAGAGTATAAGGAATAAGAAAGATATGCTATAGGAATGAATCAGACACTCAATGGTGGTACCTCCTATTTTTCCGAAATACATAGAGATTGACCCCGAGATAGAAACATTGTGATTTCTCCCAATCTATGAAACTAAATCCTATGCCCATTTACAGGCATAACGTAGACACTAACATCTTTCAAATGAGCTATCTCCCATCCAATTTGGAGCTCTATATAGAGAGCACCAGCCTCTGCAAGACTACTCTTGGTGAAGAAGATGATGTAGAGAATTGAAGGAGCAAGACAATGATGGTCACAAGTCTATGTATATTGCTTCCATGTATTGTATAAGTGATTTGAAGCCTTTATATAGATTCTAGATGTGATCCACAACTTCTACAAGTGGATTTTCAATTCAAATGAAGGAGCTAAGAGTTGTTGGAGGGAATCAATTCACTTTCCTACTATCTAGGAAAAAGTGAAGATCTAGTTTGATCTACTTTTAGGTGATTGATTGATTGATTGAATGCAAATCAACCACCACAAATTCCTGGAATTTGGGCTCTCTCTTTATACTTTTACATGTGTAAAGCTCTAGGCTTTTACAATAATAAAAGATCCATGAAAAATCTTTTTAAAAAATACAATAAGTGAGCATAAGAAAAAGAACTCTCCAACGGATATTCTTTCGATGCAATAGCTTTTGATGTAGATCAAATCCACCTCCATCATATTGTAAGCTTGATTTTCCAACAGCTCCCCCTCAAGCTAAAGTATGCTTGAGTCTTCATTCTCTAATAGGTTGAATACCTGCCGTAGCTTTGAATCTACAAAGCATTATTCCATCAAGTGCCTTCGTCATCATATCTGCTACTTGCTTTTCAGTAGGAAAAAAAGAAAATAGGGTTTTCCACTAGATGCATGGAACTTACATTATCTCCAAGTATGTGAGGTTTGGAACTCATAAGTCCCAAATGTATACCTCTTCACTTATCCAACCATTTAGAAATGCATTTTTTACATCAAGTTGGAGGAGTCTCAAATTCCTTGCAGTAGCTACATGTATCAATGTTCTAATTGTATTCATCTTTGCAATTAGTGAGAATATTTTCTCATATTCTATAGCATGAGTTTGTGAGCATCCTTTGGAGACTAATCGTGCCTTGTACCTACAAACTGATCCATATGAATTTCTTTTAACTTTATATCCCATTTGCAACCAATCACCTTTTGATTTGGCAACATTGAAACCCAATCCCAAGTGTCCATCTCCTTCAATGCATCTATTTCTTCTTTCATGGCCTTTTTCCAATTAGGGTTTCCCTTTGCCTCTTCATGGGTTGAGCGTTCCTTTGACATTGAATCTTTTGCCAAGTAGATTAATGCTTTGTAACAAATGTGGAATTATATCCATACCTTTCTAGTCGTTTCTTCTCTCTTGTTGATCTTCTAGGTGCTTGTTTGGAGCATTCTCCAACCTTTTGCATCTTTGCTCTACCTCTTGACTTTCATAGCTTGTAATCCTTTTCTCTTTCATCTTGGTCATCATCTATATCACTTCTTTGATCTTGGCCCTGTGTATCATGCTTGCTTCCTAATTGGTGAGAATCAGAAGCAAGATCATATGGTAGAGTTACCTTTTGTTTGTCTTCATCATACGAACACCTCTTTTCTTTAAACACAACATCTATACTTGTAGTTAATTGCTTGGTTGAAGGATTATTAAATTTGTAACCCATCATAGTTGAGTCATAGCCAATAAACACTGCTTTTATTGCCCTTTCATCTAGATTACTTCTTATTGGTGATGGTACATCAACATAAGCTAAACAACCAAAAACCTTGCAATGTCCAAGACTAGGTCCATGCCATGCTTCATAAGGAGTCATAGCTTGAAGGGATAGTCTATTGACAAGGTACACAGTAGTTGAAATAGGTTCTACCCATAGATAACGTGGCAACTTCTTCTCTTCAAGCATTGTTTTGGCTGATCCAACCAATTTCTTGTTTCTCCTCTCTACAATTCCATTGAGTCAAGGAGAGTACCTAGTAGTCACTTCCCTTTTGATACCTCTATCCTACAAGAACTCATCAAACTTTTTGGAGAAGTATTCTCCCCGTTCATCAGATCTGAGCTTCTTGAGTGATCTACCTATATGCTTCTCCACATGTGCTATATACTTTTTGAAGCAATCAAACACTTCATTCTTACTTTTGATGAAGTATAGAATAGTCCATCTACTATGGTCATCAATAAATGAGACATAATACCTTGATCCTGCCAATGAAGGTTCTTGACTTGGTCCCCATACATCTGTATGTACTAAGTCCAATAAGTTGTTGTGAATGTAGCCTTTGTGGTTGAATGGTTGTCTTTGTGCCTTCCCAATCTGACATGCATCACACCTATTGATCCTGTGTTGCTTTGATATGTTTGGCCTATGAATATATCCTTCAAGTTTCTTTCATTCACATGAGCAAGTCTCTTATGCCACACTTCAAGCTCACTTAAGGTTTGAGACCCAAAAGTGAATAGAGCTATATTTCTGGTTTCTCCTACTTCAAAAGTAAAGAGCCTACGATGATTCTCACCTCTGGCTATCTTCTTGAAGACTTGAGATGGATCTTCCACAAAAGCTCCATGTTGGGTGAACCTAACTTGCAAGCCTTTTTCAACTATTTGGCCTATACTTAATAGGTTTTTAGTGATAGTGGGTACATAGAGAACCTTACTCAAAATTTTTGTCTTGCCATTGGAAGCTTTGACATTACCAATCTTCTCCACATTGTTCTTTGTGGCATCCCCTGTTTGAACTTCATGTCTATGCTTTGGAATTTCCAAATCAGATAGAAGATCAACGTTGTCTGCAACATGATTTGAGCATCCTAAATCTATGTAGAACAAATGATCATCTTCTTTACCTTCTTTGTGGCTTAGATTCATGAGAAGCAATGAGTCTTCATGTGGTTGATCTTCTGAATATTTGTTGAAGTCCATTCTGTTATAGCCTCTATTGTTATTGTTGAACTTGTGTCCACCTCCACCTCTATTGCTTCCATATCCACCTCTTCCACTTCCTTTCTGGGTCTTCCCATTGAACCAACAATTCTGACTGTTGTGGGTCGTCTTATAGCAAATGGCAAAAGGTTGAACATTTTGATCTTGGGCTTTCTCATGATTTGGTCCTTTTTTCTTCCCTTTTCGCTTGCTCTTGCTTGCAACATTGGGTTGGGAAGTCTCTTCTTCATCTTCTTCCTTCTTCTTGCCTTTCTGCTTCTTATCCTTTGCATATAGAGCACTAGTTGAATAACCATGATAGGAGTTACCTTCCTTTATGCTATTGTTGGCCTCTTGATTGAAGAGTTGTCCAAGAAAGATGTTGAAGTTTGGAGTTTGCACATCCATGATGAGATCCTAAGCCATCGTGAAAGATTGCCATTGCTTATCACTTCGAATCCCATTGAGAATTTGCCTCATGATAGCCTCTTCTTCAATCAGCTCTCCAGTGGATGCTAACTAATCAGCAGCCTCCTTGACCTTGGTAACAAACTTTGTGATGGTTTGTTTAGGTTTCTTCTTCATTTGGTTGAACTCGTTCCAAATATGATTCTTTCTTGCTTTGGTACTAGCAGAAAAAAAAGTATCGAGGGCATCTCAAGTCTCTTGAGATGTCTTGCATCCTCTAATATGTGATAATAGAAATTTAGAGATAGAGTTTAGTATGTATGACCTTGCTTGAGCATCCCTTGTGCAGCAAAGTGTGAGCCTCTTGTGTAGGTCCTCGTTTGGATCTTGGAATAGGCATAGCTTCATCACCTGCTACAATTCAATAAAGTTTTTTTACCTTGCAAATAGGCCTCCATTCTGATTACCAAGCCGCATAGTTGTGTCAATCAAGCTTCTCCATCATTGAGGGAAAGTTGTCACTCATCTTGATCTAGCTATTATACCACTAAAAGAACTTAGAGAAGCTTGTAGGAGGTAGAAAAGTGAGTTGCAAAGCGACAAAGTTTGGTCTAGCCAACCGACACAAGACCAGCCCTTGAGCTTATGGAGACTCAGATAGACCTTATAGGGATGTGATAAGTGCAATAATATGTACTATGTACTTTGGAGCATGAAGGAGAAGGAGTTGATACAAGACAGATAGGTTTGCGCATCGACTAGCTCAAAAAACTTACTATCTATGGAAGAGACAATCAACTTCAAATGCTCATAGCGACCAGGGTGATTAGAATTAGCCAAAATCCTTTTATGGGAGTGATAAAAATAGGGTTAAATGTATATAATGCACAATGTTATAAGTAATAAGAAAAATATGCTATAGGAATGAAGCAGACACTCAACGGTGGTACCTCCTATTTTTCAAGAATATGTAGAGATTGACCCCGAGATAGAAGAACTGCAATTTCTCCCAATCTACCAAACCAAAGTCTATGAAAAATTACAATTATAAACTAGAAACTAATATCCTTCCAATCAGCCATGTCTCATCCACTTCCTAGGTCTATAGAGAGAGTAACAACCTCTGCAAGATTAATGTTGGCCAAGAAGATGAGGTAGAGAAATGGAGCAAGACAATGATGGTCACAACTATATGTATATTGATTCCATGTATTGTACAAGTGATTTGAAGCTTTTATATAGACTCTAGAAGTGATCCATGATTTCTAAAAGTGGATTTTGAATTCAAATGAAGGCGATAAGAGTTGTTGGAGGGAATCAATTCACTTTCCTACAATCTATGAAAAAGTGAATATCTAGTTTGATCTACTTTTAGATGATTGATTGATTGATTGAATGCAACTCAAACACCATAAATTCATGGAATTGGGGCTCTCTCTTTTTAGTTTTACATGTGTAAATCTCTAGGCTTTTACAATGGCAAAAGATCCATGAAAAAGCTTTTCAAAAAATACAATAAGTGAGCATAAGGAAAAGAACTCTCCAACATATATTCTTTCGTTGCAATAGCTTTTGATGTAGATCAAATCCACCTCAAGCATACTGTAAGATTGATGTTCCAATAGCTCCCCCTCAAGCTAAATTATGTTTGAGTCTTCATTCTCTAATAGGTTGAATACCTGCCATAGCTTTGAATCTACAAAGCTTTATTCCATCAAGTGCGTTCGTCATCATATTTGCTACTTGCTTTTTAATAGGAACAAAAGAAATGTCAATTTGCTTTGCCATAAACTTCTCCCTAATGAAGTGGTAATGAACCTCTATATGTTTTCTTCTCGCATGGAAAATAGGGTTTTTCACTAGATGCATGGAACTTACATTATCTCCAAATATGTGAGGTTTGGAACTCACAAGTCCCAAATCTATATACAATGCCTTTAACCATATTGCCTCTTGAGTTGCTATGGTTAAACCTTTGTACTCAACTTCAATTGAGGATAAAGCAATTGTGGGTTGCTTCTTTGAACTGCATAGTAGCTTTGAACCTGCAAATGCTAAGCAACCAAAAGTACTTCTTTTATCATCCTTAGCTCCTGCCCAATCTCCATCGGAATAGATTTTGATATCCAAATCTGAAGACTAAGGATAGAATATACCTTCATTTATTGTACCTTTGAGATATGTAAGTACTCTTGTAGCTACATCCATGTGTGGTCTTCTTGGGGAGTGCATGAACTGACTAAGCACTTCCACACTATATGAGATGTGTGCCCTTGTATGAGTAGCATATATCAAGCTACCTACCAAGCTTTGATGCTCTTTAATGTCTTTAATTTTCTCACCTTCATGAACACTAAGTTTATGATTTATCTCCAAAGGTGTACCTGTAATGCAATGGCGAAGACTAGGTTTTCTTCCATGCCATGCTTTATAAGGAGTCATACCTTGAAATGATTTGGATGGTATTCTATTGACAAAGTACACAACAGTTGAAATAGCTTCTGCCCATAGATAATGTGGAAACTTCCTCTCTTCAAGCATTGTTCTCGCTGATCCAACCAATGTCTTGTTTCTCTTCTCTACAATTCCATTCAGTTGAGGAGAGTATCTGGTAGTCACTTCCGTTTTGATACCTTTTTCCTACAAGAACGCATCAAACTCTTTAATGAAGGTTCTTGGCTTGCTCCCCATACATCTGTATGTACTAAGTCCAATACATCTGTATGTACTAAGTCCAATAAGTTGTTGTGGATGCCGCCTTTGTGGTTGAATGGTTGTCTTTGTGCCTTCCCAATCTGACATGCATCACGCTTGTTGATCATGTATTGCTTTGATATGGTTGGCACTCCTAGAACACTTTGATCCGTGCATATATCTTTCAAGGTTCTTTCATTCACATGAGCAAGTCTCTTATGCCACACTTCAAGTTCACTTAGGGTTTGAGACCCAAAAGTGAATAGAGCTATGTTTTTGGTTTTTCCTACTTCAAAAGTAAAGAGCCTAGCATGCTTCTCACCTCTGGCTATCTTCTTGAAGCGTTGATGTGGATCTTCCAAAAAAGCTCCATGTTGGGTGAACCTAACTTGCAAGCCTTTTTCAACTATTTGGCCTACACTTAATAGGTTTTTAGTGATAGTGGATACATAGAGAACCTTACTCAAAATGTTTGTCTTGCCATTAGAAGCCTTGACATTACCAATCTTCTCCACATTGTGCTTTGTGTAATCCCTTGTTTGAACTTCATGTCTATGCTTTGGACTTTCCAAATGAGATAGAAGAGCAATGTTGTCTGCAACATGATTTGAAAATCGTGAGTCTATGTAGAACAAAGGATCATCTTCTTTACCTTCTTTGTGGCTTAGATTCATGAGAAGTAATGAGTCTTCATGTGGTTGATCTTCTGAATATTTATTGAAGTCCCTTCTATTATAGCCTCTATTGTAATATTGAAGTTGTGTCCATATCTACCTCTATTGTTGCCATATCCATCTCTTCCACTTCCTTTTTGGGTCTTCCCATTGAACCAATAAGTCTGAGTTGTGAGGTTGGTCTTATCACAAATGGCACAAGGTTGAACATTTTGACCTTTGCCTTTCTCATGCTTTGGTCCTCCCTTCTTCCCTTTCCACTTGCTCTTGCTTGCAAAGTTGGCTTGGGAAGTCTCTTCTTCCTTCTTGTTGCCTTTCTGCTTCTTATCCTTCTTATCTGCATATAGAGCACTAGTTGAATGATCATGATAGGAGTTACCTTCCTTTATGCTATTGTTGGCCTCTTGATTGAAGCGTTGTCCAAGAAAGAAGTTGAAGTCTGGAATTTGCACATCCATGATGAAATCATAAGCCATCCTGAAATATTTCCATTGCTTATCACTTTGAATCCCATTGAGAATTTGCCTCATGATAGCCTCTTCTTCAATCAGCTCTCCAATGGACGCTAACTGATCAGCAACCTCCTTGACCTTGGTAACACATTCTATGGTGTTTTGTTTAGGTGTCTTCTTCATTTGGTTGAACTCGTTCTAAATATGATTCTATATTGCTTTGGTACTAAAGGAATGAATCTGACACTCAACAGTGGTACCTCTTATTTTTCAAGAATACATAGGGATTGACCCTGAGATTGAAAAAATGTGATTTCTCCCAATTATTGAGCTAATGCTATGAAAAATTTACAGACACACACTAGACACTAATATCTTTCCAATGAGCCATGTTTCATCCAATTTGTCGCTTTGTAGAGAGAGCAGAAGTCTCTACAAAATTACTATTGGTGAAGAAGATGATGCAGAGAAATGAAGGAGCAAGACAATGATGGTCACAAGTGTATGTATATCGCTTCCATGTATTGTACAAGTGATTTGAAGCCTTTATATAGACTTTACAAGTGATCCACGAGTTCTACAAGTGGATTTTGAATTCAAATGAAGGCAATAAGAGTTGTTGGAGGGAATCAATTCACTTTCCTACAATCTAGGAAAAAGTAAAGATCTAGTTTGATCTACTTTTAGGTGATTGATTGATTGATTGATTGCAACTCAACCACCACAAATTCGTGGAATTTGGGTTCGCTCTTTCTACTTTTACATTTGTAAAACTCTAGGTTTTTACAATGGTAAAAGATCCATGAAAAATCGTTTTAAAATATACAATAAGTGAGCATAAGAAAAAGAACTCTCCAACTGATATTCTTTCGACATGATAACTTTTGATGTGATCAAATCCACCTCAAGCATAATGTAAGCTTGATGTTCCAACATCTACAACCTCTACGTTTTTGCTTCTGCACCACTCAGAGCCTCTTGAGCTTTGATACCATGTAAGAAAATAATAGCACAGCGGCATTAGGGGAAGAAGTGAGCCCTGGATGGGCCTTGTAAGGATCCCTAATTTTTAGGGATTAAAATTAACTTTGTTGGAGATTATGGAGGCACTCTAAACCACTAGTTGTATTCTAGAGTAAAATATTATTTGTTCAAATGCATGAAATCTTTGCTTTTTGATGCTTAAGATCCATGGCTAGCATTGAAATGGATGGGCGACAAAATTCGAATGATGGGAAGAGGAGACCCATCCTTTACACAATCTCGGCAAGGTTTTGGACCCTTTGATCTACTCAAAATCCGATGGTGAGCTGCATTTGGGGCTGATCTTGATTGGGGAGCCATGAGAACCCTTGGATGGAGCTCTAATCTAAGGGAGGAGAAGCTAATTCATGAGAGAAAAGCTGCGTTCAATTTTTGGCCATCCGATCGCGGCTTAATCCAAGGGAGGACATAAAAAGGCACCTTCTCATTTTTCAATCAACCATAGCCATTAGATTAGCCCCTTGATCCAATGGTCTAGGATTATGAGCACCTTTTTCTAATGGCTACTCACCTAAACCACACGATCTCATCATTATCCAACAGTCACAATCCAATCCCGCCTTGACTTTTGCAAAATCACTTGAACCATTAGATTTTGAGAGGATCAAAGGGTTGAAATGAGTTTGTGAGCTCTTCCAAACCCCCCAAACCAACAAAACCACATATTTATGTCTCTTTCTATGGTTTTGACTAGGATAAAACCATGGAAGCCTATGCCTAGTCTACTAGATTAAGAGACTACATTGTGGCCACTGCTCTCCTCTCATTGGTGGATCCTTAATCATCCCTTAATCTAAAAGGCCCAAGGAGCGCTCATTTTTTCCCCTAATGGGAATAGACCAGTAGATAGACTTGAGAGAAAAACACAGACAAAGATAGATCTAGACTGAGAGATGGAGAACTCAAATTCTCATATTGCTGAGCATAATGCAGTTACAATGATTGTGTTGTCACCCGTGCACTCCCAATGTGGAAAGGGCTAGATAGACTCTAGATGAAGGGCTTATAGTGTGCAATGTTGTGTAAAGCTCAACATTGGACATGCTTATATAGCTTTTACAAGGGAAGTCGGTATAGATAAACACAGTCGGGAGATAATAGTCAAAAAAATATACAACTGGACAATATGTCCATGGCGAAAAATCCTACCTACTCGATGGTATTAGCTTGATCCAAAACTTTAGGTTAAGCTATTACGCTTAAGCATTCACATAGCACCTTAATGGTGTATTGCCTTGAATGGCAAGCGAATGGCCCAAAACTTTATGCCCTACCTAACCTAGTGGCTAGGCTCACATAGATCATCTATAACCATCAATGGTCACACAAAGACCTCATCTAACTTATACGTTAGAGTTCCACAAATGTCTGGGCTCTCACAATGGATTCTTCATAATGGGGCCCATACAACTTAGAGCACCATGGATCATTTGTGGTCACTTGAGGGTGGAGTATTGAGTATATCTAACACATACAAGAATCCTTGACATGAATTACCATGTTTTCAAGAAATAACTTCATTTATGTGACTCTTTACATGTCATTTAAAGAAATTTCTAGTTGTTCTTGAGGATACATCTTCCAACCTACTCTTAGACATAAATATCTATGAGCAGGGTTACTTATCTTTGTCCCACTTTGTCTATGTAAAATGCAATTCTTCATGTTAACTTAACATTCACAAAATTGTTCATGTTGCTACCAGGATCTTACTCATCTTAATGATGAGAAAATAATCAAAGATATTTATTAAAGAGAATCTAAGTATCCATGCACTCATGCATATTCTTATGTACTAAATTTACTTTGTAAGAATCTACTTTTGCTACTACTTCAAAAACATGCATAAGAATTCCTCCCTTAGAGACTATATCTCTCTAATCTTTCCATGGCATATAATGCCATATGGTTATAAAACTTTGAGTAGAAATTTCCCAACAAAATGGAACTTAAAAAAATGCACAGAATTGATAAGGGGCATAAGCCTACTTGTAGACAAGCTATTTTCTTTTTGTGCTATAAATCTACAAGCAGTAAAATTTGCAAAAAAATATATTGTTGGGCACTATATGCCCTCACGATGGTATGATTTTGTTTTTCAAGAGAACTTTTTCTTCCTTCAATGCCTGAAAACAAATATGAAAACAAAAAAAATAAAATTGGATGTGTAGAGATGTAAATGTATTCAACTCCCAAATGATAGTAAATATGATTTAGAAGTGTTACACATCATAAGTGATCAGAAATTTCATTCCTAAAGAACCCCTCATTAGTCAATATGCAATTCAAATATTCTGCAAAGATAGATTTTAGAGGTTAAATCATGATTTCTCAAAATATAGCTCTTAATGTTTGGAATCTAATCCAAGTAAAATTTTCTCAATTTGGATATCATA
Organism: Ceratopteris richardii; assembly: GCA_020310875.1. Taxonomy (NCBI): domain Eukaryota; kingdom Viridiplantae; phylum Streptophyta; class Polypodiopsida; order Polypodiales; family Pteridaceae; genus Ceratopteris; species Ceratopteris richardii. The sequence goes on from CM035440.1 coordinate 89,833,044, forward strand.
TAAAAGAGTTATAGCCAAAATAATGAAGCTATATACATGGAAAACATCTCCCTATGAGAATCAAAAAAGAAAACTAGATGGTCTCCACTACTTTATTGCACCCCTAATGCACCATTAGAAAGAGCTTTAAAGGAAGAACATGCACCAAGCTGAATCACCTCATTTGGATAAGATTAGAGGAAATTATGAATCTTTCCGTGAATGGATGTATCCAAAAATACCTTCAGCACAAAGGAAGTGTGAAAGAATTCTAATTTTCCAAAAGAAAAAAATGAGCAACTAATATTCATTGTGATCTATAAATGCATACATCAATATGCATATATTCATAAATATAAATATGCATGTATGAGTTTATGTATGTTTGTATGCATACATGCCATAAATGTATGTGCATAAATTCACATATGTGTAGATCCATGATTGAATGATATGTAGATTCATAATTACATGAATGTATTTGTGGAGTTATATGTGCAAACATGAGTGTTAGGATACCCCTCTTTCCCCTTTCAAGATCTTCGTTCTCAAAAACTATGGGCTTTAAGGAAATTGGTGATCATTCAATTTCCTAAGTATAAAGCCAAAACTAAACTTACTTATGCTTGGTCCTTTTTTGATCTTCCAAACTAACTAAGCACATATATGAATATCCCTATGTTCAAGCTTCCATTATCCTTAAATCTAGTGTCTCATACCACTCCATCCACTTTAATGATAGTGTAAACCTAGATATCCAAACCATCTAGTTTAGACTCTCACCTTAGTGTAGAAAACTTTATCTCTTACTCTAGGATTGCCTATTAGGAAAAACATGACTTTTAGTCTAATCAAGTAGCATAGATGAAAATGGTTCTAAGTTTTATCCTTACCAAGTATTATCTATAATTGAAAAGACTTTTTCTTTGTTTCAATCTTGTTTAAACTATTTATTTGTTCAGATAAGATTCAAAGAATCTTATCTATGTTATTAGAGAGTAGAGCTAGTATTCTCACACAAGATATTATCTATTGACATGGTATGCATCTATCTCGAAGGGAATAATCAAGCCAAATGGTTGCACCCTTATCCATGTTATAAAATTGTTGTTGCTCGTAGAGATTTTTCTAGAGTAGTGGTATTTAGAGTCTCTTTCAACCCATTAATTTTCATCTTCTCTAGATATGCATCACACATGCAATATTCTTCTACCTATGAAGTTCTTTTCTTTGAAATTTTGAATGTTCATATTCTTGTCAAAAAGGGAGAATATGATTGGGGAATAAATGGATGTAAAAAATGTGACATGGTTCAACCATCTTGTGCCATTTTCGTCCCCCATTGGTTGATCATTGTCCTCAATGATTAGCTCTTGATTTCAAAGATGTCTTTCATGATTTTGAAATATTTCTTTAAGATTAACCCATCAACGTGTGTAGGGATTCATTTAATTTTTAGTTTCTCTTTTGGATTTCTTTGAATCTAGGTTCTTATTGTTATCATCTCATGGTTTAATAAGAAAAGAAACATTTTTTTCCACTTAAAGCTTTAGTCCTTGGCCTTGCTGATCAAGCATGCCATGGATTTTATGGAACTTGGGAATCCATAAATAGGACCCAAAGCTTAAGATTTTCTATCTATGTTAAAATTTATTGGCTTTGATTTAAGCCAACATGTAAAAAACATAAAATTATAATGGTTATTGAGCCACCTAACATCAATGAACCATTACTCTTTTATGTTTTTGAGCTCATGGGAGGCGTCATTTCCTATCTTTTTCTTAAACTTAGTGGAATTAATCTATCTCTCTTATCCCATCAACCCATGAATATGCCAAAACCATTCATTGACATGCATAAAAGATGTATGCCAAAAACATGTACATTTTTACTATAAGCTACTTAACACACACAAGGTCCAAAGATTGAACCTCTCCTTAAAGCATGCATGGAATTCCATCTTGGAATTTGATTTCACGCATACATCTTCATGTGGCATCTTAAAGAAGCTATAGTGATGGGCCGTAGAGGGATCTATAAGTCAATTTAGAGTGATTTATCTTGGATATAGAGGATTTCTATAATGTGACAAGGCACTACTAGAAGATGCTGACATAGTCATAATAATTTTGAAGAAAAATATTAGTATCATCTATGTAGTATCATCTATGTAGTATCATCTATGTAGTATCATCTATGTATTATCATCTAGTTATGGATCTGAGGAAGTGTGAGGCCCTTAATAATACTCATCTAGGCATGGTGAGAAACTAGAGAGTTGAGCCCATCAATAGAAATTGGGAAACATAAAAGGGAAAGCAGAAAACCTTGCTTGATTGATCCACTCAATTGAATAGCTAAAGACAAATGACCATTAATGTTTATCCAAGCTAGGGCATTACCCATCAACATGGAAGCCCTCTTAATAAATATAGGTTTGAAGCCAATATCTTTCAGGGATTTCATGATGAAGTCCCAATCTCATCCATCATAAGCTTTGTCGAAGTCAATATTGATGAAGAGAGAGTTTTATGAAGACTCTTTTTCATACTCAAAACTTTTCGAGATATTAATGAGGGACTTGAGAATAGACATTCTCTTGATGAATTAGAATCTCGCAAAGCTTAGAAAATGAGATGTGAATGATGTGTGTGCCATGCTCCTCACATCCAATATATCCTCTTGCATCTAAAATAGTAATGATCTAGAATGGTCTAGTCCTACCATGTGGCCATCATGCAACACTCATCGTCATTACCATTGAATACCTTAGGATATCCCCCAAGCTTGGGACCTTGGCTATGGTTGGCCCTTGTCCCACACACACATGGAGTGGCCTTTGTTGACCAATGTCTAACACTCTCTCCCCTTTCTAAAGATCATTGTCCTCAACGATCAATGAGAGAAGGTACTTGCAAACGAGAGCTCAATTCCCAAGTAGGGTTTGTAAGTGGTAATCCTCTCCAAGCTACTAGATACTCTTGGATGACATGGTTTCTCAATTGCTTCTACCTCTGATCTAATATCCTATCTAGAGAATGATCTATGCTATCACTTTCTTGCAAAGAAACAATACCCTCTATTAGATTATCCTTCCTAGAAATATACTTTCTAAGTTTACTGACATGAAACATTGGATGGACTCTGCAATTTGGAGGAAGCTCTAACTGCTGGAGTTAGACATCTATGGAAGCACTTGAACAACACAAGGAAGAAGAAGAAGCTTGGAGCTCAACACACAATACTGAATCTATTACCACTAGAATGTACAAAGATAAGTGGCCCGTTAGGGAAATAGGCATATATACAAGGTGGGGGAAAAAAACCTCCTAAAGAGGAAAAAAAGTGCCCCGGGGGTCCTAGAGTGTTCACACACATCACTACCTAAATATATCAACAAATCCCCCTTGGGAGTGATGCGGTGATCAGGGAGTTGGCACTCATGTATAAGGAAGTCCCAAGCTATGTGGAATCAATCCACAAAAGGAAGTAAGCCCAAATCTTTGTGGAAAGCTTCAAACTTCTCCCTGGGTAGAGCCCTCATGAAAAGGTCTGTAATGTTCTCCTACGTGGGCACATATGCCAAGCTGATCTCTCCAACAGAGATCCTCTCCCTAACATAATGATAATGCACCTCAATGTGCTTAGTGAGAGCATGGAACATAGGGTTCCTTGCAACTACCAATGTGCTTTGACCGTTAGTGAAGATGGTGGGGGCAGAAGACTGACCAACGCCCAAATCAACCATAAGGCATCTGAGCCACACACACTGAATGGTCGCTATGAAAGCTGCCTTATAATCAACCTCACAACTGGAAATCAACCAAGACATACATGAACTACCATGCATGAAGCAAAAGCCACTAGTGGACACACGAGTGCCATAGCAACCAACCCAATTAGAGTCAGAAAAAGCATGAAAATGTGGCGGTAGTGATCCCCCCTTGGGATAAAACAATCCAAGTAGTCGTGTACCACTCAAGTAGTGAAAGATGCGCTTAACGACCAGCCAATGTTTGACACCTAGGAAATGCATAAACCTCCCCATCTGTGAGATAGAAAACTGAATATCTGGCCAAGTAATGCATAAGTAAATCAGGCATCCAATAGCCTACTGATAGAGAATAACATCAAATGCATCTCCAGCATCATGAAGACTCAATCGTAAACGTGTCTCCATAGGAGTGGCAACATGCTTACATTCTTCAAGGCCAAAACACTACAATAATGTGTCAATATATTTTGTTTGACACAAAGCCATTCCACCATCAACTTGCATAAACTGAATGCCCAAATAATGATGCAAATGACCCAAATCAGGCATCTCAAATGAGGCATGCAAATCAGCCTTAAAATCAGAAATATGCTTGTCATGAGGACTAGTGAGCAGCATGTCATCGACATACACAACAATGATAAGAAGCATGTCATTAGCACACATGATATATAAGGTGCTTTCAATTGGACTATTCTCAAAACCATGTGCAATAAGATAGGCATGTATATTTTCATACCAAGCATGTGGTGCTTGCTTTAAACCATATAATGCCTTCTTTAACCTGCGCACCTGATTTTCATGCCCTTTTTGCACAAAGCCACGAGCTGAAAAACATACACTTCTTTATGCAAGTCACCATTCAGAAATGAAATTTTAATGTCCAACTGATGTACATTCTAACCATGATGGGCTGCAAGTGCATAGAACAATATTCATACAGCATGTAGGTGCAAAGGTCTCATCAAAATCAATGCCTCTTTCCTATGCATAACCCTTTGCAACAAGCCTAGCATTATACCTATCAATTGTTCCATCAAGCTTATGCTTCAGCTTGTAAACCGACTTAGTGCCAATGGCCTTCTTGCTAGGAGGCAAGTCAGATAAAGACTAGGTACCATTCTTCATTATAGCATCATATTCAGATTACATAGCAACTATCCAATTTTCTAGATTTTGTGCTTCATCAAATGAAATGGGCTCATTCTCATCACAAAGACTAGACGCAGCCATAGCATAGCAATCTAATGCAAAAGAGTTACTATGAGAGCTTGAACAAGTACGGTATGACAAAGGTGCATTTAATTTGCTATCACGCAAAGTCTGCACTAGCCATTTTGGCATAGTTTTTTCCTCCTCAATATCAACTCTATCGTCAATAGTGCATCATGCAAATGTGCATCAGAAAATGGAATGATTTGCATCATCACATGAAACTTGCAATGGCTGAGAAGTTGCCTCATTAGGACCAGCACTAGACTGTCCACTTGTAAAAAGAGGCAGTGAAGTGTCATACATGTCTTTGGAGCTAACAGATGTCTCCTTCATACATGAAAGCAAAGGCTGAATAGCATCTTCCACAAAAAAAACATCACGGCTAACCAAAATGTGTTTAGTTTATGGATGATACAGATGGTAGCCTTTGCTTTCAGATCTGTACTAAAAAAAAATACATTTTACTGCATTATGATCCAATTTTCTGCGATGGTGTTCATGCACTAATGCATATGCCAAACAACCAAAAACATACAAATGAGCAAGAGATGGCTTGCGACCATGCCAAGCCTCATATGGAGTGATAGATGACAGTGCTTTAGTGGGATACCTTTAACTACATATGCTGCACACATGACAACCTCAAGCCAAAAACTATGTGGTAAAGGTTGATTCTTGACCATACACCTCGCCATTTCCATGAGTCACCTGTTCTTCCATTCAACAACTTCATTCTGGTGAGGTGTATACGGCACTTTACATTGATGTTTTATCCCATGTTTAGCCATAAATGCATTAAAATCAGAAGACATATATCCCCCCCAATCAGAACAAAGTGTGCCCATTTTACAAGCTGACAGAGTTTTAGCCAAAAAAAAAACTATTTGAAGCACATAAACACTTTGGACTTTGCTTTGAGTGGATATACCCATGAATTCTTGGAAAAATCATCAATGAAAGTCACAAAGTAAAGATAGTTTCCAAAAGAAGGTGTTTGCATAGGACCATAGACATCACTATGTACAAGCTGCAATTTTTGAGTAGCGCGAACTGAACCATCTTTTGGAAAGGAGAAACATTGCATTTTGCCCAAAATACAGCCTTCACAGACATGTTTTTTAGGTGCCTCAAGCTTGGGCAAAGAGGACACCGTTTCAGATTTTTGCAGGCATAACAAACTAGCAAAATTCAGATGACCAAAGCGTGCATGCCAAAGCTTTGCATTTGACATATCCTGAGAATCATGTACTACACATGCCAAATCATTCACAGATCTTTCATAGTCTATGAGCTTATACAGCCCAGGACATAAGATGCTACAAGCAATAATCATGTCGCCATTTGACAAATCATGAACCGTACATTTGTCATCAAAAAATTTCACAACCAAGCCAATCTTGGCTAATGTTGAAACTGATAACAGATTTTTCTTGAACCCTCGCACAAACAAAGCATCTGACAAGGTGAAAGAACTACCATAAGCAGTAGTTAAAATGATTTTCCCAACTCCCATGATAGGATAAGAGGAGTTGTTAGCACATGTGTCAGTATTCCCTATAGGGGCAGGCTCAAGTGAAGTGAAGAAATTGCACTGTGAGGTAATATGTTTGGTTGCCTCACTATAAAAATACCAAACATATGAGTCTACCGCAAACATGCACTACTCATGAGAAGATGGGTCAAAACTACAAATAGTAGTAAACGCCCATTCTTCATTCTGCACAAGATTAGTAGACTTTGTTTTCGGTGTAGAGGCCTCTGCAAAACCCATTCCGGCCTCTTTCTTCTTTACCTCTTTAGTAGCTAGTTTTGGACAGCTCTTAATGACATGATTATTTGTTTTACAGTATTTGCAAAACAATTTATGCTTTTCTCATTTCCTCTCATCTTTGTCTTCCTTCTTCAAATGTGCAGCATTTGCAAATTTCTACTTACTAGTAGAAGAGACCCATTTTCCTTTGCCCTTCTCACTAGCCAGGAAAGCTTAATGTGCAACACGCATAATGGATTGCCTTTTATCATCAAACAAAGAGTAGAAGCAAAACTCTAATATGAGTCAAGAAGACCATTCAGAAGGGTTTGCACAAGCGAGCTATCTGGTATAACTTCATCAACAGAAATCAGCTATTCCTTCAAATCCTTGACCTTTGTTAGAAAAGTATCCATAGAATCACCTTCATTCATATGCTCACTCTCCAACTGTTTTTGGAGGTAAGCAACATGAGCCTCTTTAATAAAGTAAGTATGTGATCTAGGGGTCAGACTGGTTCAGACGCATATGAAATCGGACACCGTTTGGTCACTCGTGTGTATGGCCAAAGATCTTGAGTTTATACTTACTAGGAGGTCTTGTGCTCTTGTGAACAAGTGATCCACTTAGCTTAGTGGTCAAGTCTCAAGGATCTGAAGGAGGTCTTGGGTTCAATCCCCATGGGGAACATGGGGAGAGTATTTTGCCCAAAGAGATCTAGAGCCTTCTAGAAGCATCCACTTGAGTTAACTCGAGTTGACTCGGACACTTGGCGCACATGCAGTTACATGGCCGACACATGGCTCGCTAGTATCCACTTGCCGAAGAAGGCAGTCCCCTGAAGAGAGCTATATATAGAGGCATTTGGTTGGGAGGAGAGTCATCTCTCTAGCACGTGCTCGTCGTAATCCTTGTTCTCTTGCATTATGAGAGTCATCTCTCTAGCACATGGTGATCGTAATCCTTGTTCTCTTGTAGCCTCAATCCTAGCTTGGTACAATGTGGTAAGTGTATCCCAATCATCCTTTGTTGTTCTGCAAGAGTGAATGTGAGGAATAATGGAATGTTTGACAAACAAAGCTATCAATGCATGTGCCTGAGCATCTTTTCCATCCCAAAAAAATTTCCCTACAGTAGGTGCAACAAAAACAGCAGCACGAACAGGAATCTGCAGAATATCATCATCTTCAACACTATCTGCATGAGCTTCAATACGTGTATTTGCAGTACATGTATTTGCAGGTGTAAGAGGATGTCTTTCCACACCCTCCACAATATTCCATAATCCTTTTGCAACCAATACATGATGTATCATATAAACCCAGAATGGATAATTGGTACCATCCAACTTATCCTCAATAATCAACATACGAAATACATCACTACTTTCAGCCATGGCCACTAACTAAAATACCTTGATGCAGAAAAATGATTGTATCTAAAAAAGTTGAATAGAACTACCCAAATGAGTTCTATTAGAACTTTAGTAGACTTCAAGACGTTTATACTGGCGAACCAAAACTGGTATATATCTTTGGCACAAAAAGACAAGCATGTGTTCCAAGATGTCATGAAGTGCGCTCTCTAAATGTGCTATCCTAGCACTCATGGTCTATATAGGATCGATGAGTGTATTAGTCCTAACTAGTGAATAGGGTCATGAATCCATGCTAGGATAAGGCATAGGTCTCTTTTTATGGTTTTATGATTTTTATGTTTTTGTTTGATTTTAGTTTTTTAAGTTTTTACATTCTATGTACACCTAATATATCCAAGTTGCAACAAAAATAGACAAATCACAAGCCTTTGCATAAAGAAATGATAAAAGAGGAAACTTTTAGTATGCTTTGCTTACTTTTTATGCACATGCATGCTAACCTTAAGAATTTTGGTAGCATAATGGTGTAAAAATGAAAACAAAAAAAAATGAAACTAAGTGCACTACATGCACTTCTCAAACAAACAACGTCGGCAAGCACTATATATATATATATATATATATATATATATATATATATATATATATATATATATATATAAAGATATATATATATATATATATATATATATATATATATATATATATATATATATATATATATATATATATATATATATATATATATGTATATATACACACACATACATACATACATACATATGTACGTACGTACGTACGTACATACATACATACATACATACACACATATATATATATTTAAAGAGTGTGTAGTGCCCTTTGGTATCTTTGTGTGTGTATGTGTGTGCATATATATATATATATATATATATATATATATATATATATATATATATATATATATATATATATATATATATATATATATATATATATATATATATATATATGCACACACACATACACACACACACAAAGATACCAAAGGGCACTACACACTCTTTAAATAATCCTTGTGCTTGCGACATGGTATATCAATAAGACCACTACAAGTTCTTATATCCTCCTAGTTGTACCTGGAAAACCAAGTGCTAGGTGTACCTGCAACAATACTTTCACACAAAGAGTAGAGCTGAACAAGCTTTTAACTAGTCATATACCATGTATGCCATGCAAAATACTTGTCGTATATGCACCATGATGCATGAGAAGAGCAAGAATGCATCAAAATTAACCAAAAAACTTATCTTAGAGTCCAAAAACTTGATGTGCAAGTGTGCAAGTGTGCAAGTGGTGGAGATTACAAACACACACTCCTCTTGATTCTCCAAGCGTCTCCTGATGATTATTGCATCAAAGAGGTACTCGAACAGGGGTCATCAATGTCAAACAACCAAATTTGAAGCCCTATATAGGTTTGAAGGTAGGTTCAAAGAAAGCTTGTAGCCCCTCAATAGATCCTTCTCAATAAGGAATCCATTGCAAGAAAAATCACTCAATTGTGAGTTGATATGAGCAAGATATGGCAAAAAGAGTGAAGCTAGGTACTTCACATAAGCTAAATAAGCCTAGCTTTGGCTATGGACTCAAGAGAAAACTCGAACTTGTTCAGATCTAGACCTCTTCTTCAACAAACAAGCATGCACAAGCTAGTCCTTTATCCCACATAGCAGAGAAAACTTAGAAATGGTGCCTTTATATGAAAGATGAGCTATTTATTATCCCCAACACAACAGGAGGAGGAGAATTATGAGTCTCTCTCTCTCTCTCTCTTTGTCTTTGGGTAGTGCGTGAGTGCACAAGTAGCTCTTGGAGGTTCGGGCAGATGTAGATAGGTCTCCTTCTAGTTCTGTGAGGGCACATGGCCTCTGTTGGGGCTCAATGCTCCCTTAGGGAGGGTCACACCTCCTCCTTTTTCTTCAGCAATGACCTCCCTCTTGCTATAGCTCACAACAACTTTTTGACAACGGTGGTATTCTCCAATGTTTGAAGAAGATGATGATTCACTTGATGGAACTCTCGAGGTGGCAAACTCATGCATGATTTTTCCAAATCTTTGAAAAAAAAAGCTCTGATACCAAATGTGAGTGCTAGAATCTCTCAAAGCTTAGAAAATGAGAGTTGTGAATGATGTGTGTGCCACTCCCCTTCCATCCAATATATCCTCTTGCATCCAAAATAGTAATGATCTCGAATGGTATAGTGCCATCATGTGGCCATCATGCAACACTTATCCCCATTACCATTGAATACCTTAGGATATACGTCGAGCTTGGGACCTTGGCTATAGCTGGACCTTGTCCCACACACACATGGAGTGGTCTCTATAGAACAATGTCTGATGGAAGTGATTCTAATTGAAGCACAATTCTCTTCTTTAGAAGGTTTGTCTGTTGTACCTGCCTACCATTCTTTAAAGTAGATCTGAAGCTTCTTTCTTCTGATTTCTTCTTTGTGCCTAAGCATACTCGTGATCTTCAATAGGCTTCTTTGTAGACAAGTGTTTCCTTTATTAACTTCGTTCTCAAGCCTGAAAAGTCCTTTATTAACTTTGTTGGTTGATCAGGGGTGTCAAGTTATCCCTAGCGGTCAAGTCTTCCGTCTCCTCGGCATTCCGATGGGTTTCGATATCTCAATGGACCAACGATGGAACTGGGTGCTATCCAAGTTGGATAGCAAGCTGAATCAATGGAAAGGTATGCAAGTCAACCTAGCAGGACGTGCTATGGTTATTAACACCTTTATGTTGTCTACAATTATTTACTTTATCTCGTGTTGGAGACCTAAGGAGAAAGACTTGGCCAAAGTAGAAAGAATCTGCAGGAACTTCCTTTGGACTGGGGACCCCAACAGAAGGGGGGTTCCCAAAATCAAATGGGAAACTTGCATTAGCCCTAAAGACTCAGGAGGCTTGGGTATTTTGGATGTTGCTGGATTAGCTGACAAACTGGCGGCTAAATGGCTTATCAAGGCCTGGAGCAATGGGGAATCCTCTTGGGCTAAATTGATCTTCAGAAACACGGAAGACTTTACCTTTGTCGGCCTCCCTGGTTGGAAGGACATAGGGATTCTCACGCTTTTGTTCTCCCCCCACCCAGTCTGCCCTAAAGGCTCTAGCCTCGTGTGCTCCTTATGGAAGAATTGGAACAAGGCCAAACAGTTCATCAGAATCAGCGATGATTGGAAATGGGCAGCTGGCATAAGACAAAATGACTCTATCTGGTTCCCGATCAGTGGCATTAGGGGAGTGGAATCTTGGAACCTCCAAACTGCAAGGCGGTTATGGAACAAGGGATTCAAACAGTGGAAGCAGCTCTGGAAACAAGAGACCCGCCAGTGGATTAGGTTCGAAGATTTGAATCCGAGACTTAGCATTACCTTTGAGGAATGGACTCTTCTTCAAAGCAGGTGTTTAGCCTGGGACCGCTCTACTACTCGCCTTCTCTGCGGTCAGGATCCTCCTTGTTCGGAGGGCCTCAAATGGAGCAATGGTAAGCAGCTGTCCAGAATCCCGAACTTCAAAGGGGATTTGGAGGTCCACCACATCCTTAACAAGAGATGGTGCCTTGCTTGGACCAAACTTCGGTGGGAGCTAAAATTCATGTCTCTTTGGCACCCCCTAATTGAGGTCAAAAAGTCCGTTCTCATGTGGCAGGTCTTGCATAAAGGAATCTGGACCAATGCAAGGGCTAACAAAATCTGTGGTGTGCCGCCATGGTGCAAGCGGTGTCATCGGTGCATCGAAGATTTAGCCCACCTGTTCTTTGACTGCCCCAAGTCCCGTGTTGTCTGGCACCACGTGTCCCGGGTTTTGAGACTAACGAGTCAAATCAACTGGCAACAAGTGATGTTGGGTGAGGCGATCGGATGCTCATCGAGGCTATGGAATGCTATCAGAGGCGAGGCTCTCTGGAAGATTTGGAGAGAACGATGTGCCGTCAATTTCGACCAAACTCCTAAGGAATGGTCGATCGAGAAATCCTTGTTTCTCCTTGGTAAAAGAATCTCCCGAGTCAAGAGATCACCACCGTTTAGACATCACTGTATTTATCTCATGGAAAACAACAAGTTGAAACCCAAATGGGTCCCACATGAGGGTGATGATAATGTTATCCACCTCATTTGTAATGCCTTGTAGCTTGCCAGATTCCTCCCCTGCGTTGTGGGATTCGGGGGGTCCCATGGGCACTAGTCCCATTCACTTGTAACTTTTTCTCTTTAATATAATTAAAGTCCGGGAGATTAGGCTAAGGCCGAACTTACTTTATATAAAAAAAAAAAGTCTTTTCCAAGAATTCTCTTGTAGCTTTTTAAGTTAGAGAAATTTCTTTCTCTTTGTGCCACTGGATCGTATGGGATTGATTGACCACCAAGCACCAACATTTAGCAGGAGAGGAATGGGATCTTAAGGCTCAATGCCAGGTGAAAGTGCTCTCTTGCTGACTCGATGGAAGGAAAAGGACATATGATCTTTGTGAAACTGAGGCGCTTTCCTAGTATTTTCCATCATTTTAGACATAAGCAAAGTAGGTCAATGGTCTGATATAACTAGATCCATGTATTGGGTGAGAGCATTGATCTTGTGAATGCCAACATTGCTTTGTTAAACATAGTCTCTATCGAGCATAAATCTTCATGAGACTGAAGTTTTGAGCGTCCTTGAGCTCCACCAATGTCGTAGGTAAAAATTAGGAGCCAGGACGCCTTTACTCTTGTACAATATGCTTATAATTCAAAGTTCAAACTGAAGTGTGTGTGAGAAAAATTAAGCATTCGAAGTTCGAACGATGTTATGACAATTGGAAGGTGGATGCTTGGTTTTAAATGGTTGGAGTCTCTTTTCTGAATACCAAAATGCCTTGGAAATTGTGTTTTGGATTTGCATTAGAACAAGAGGATGCAAGCGTGGCAATTGAAAAACGAAGAGAAAGCTCCCCTATCAGTGGAAGCCATGTGGAATTTAAATCATTTCTTACCCGAATTCAAGTGGACCCTACTTCCCAGCTCCCCAGGAGACGTTCCGTTGGGAAATGCGAGGAACGCCAGTCCTCTCTCACGGTCACACTCACGGGATGTTCACGAGCGCGCAAACTGGTCTCCGAAGTCTCTCTCCTAGGCTTCTCTCCCCACTCCCCACATGCCATACAGTGACGTCCAAGCAAAAATTCTCTCTCCTCGACATCTCGACTCATGGAAGAAATCTTCTTGTCCCTTCTCTATGTCTCAACTTTCAACTCTGGAGTTTGTTTCTCTCTCTATCTCTGAAGTATATAGTCTTCTCTCTCCTGCTTCGGTCTGAGTCCGTCTCTCTCCTGTCTCTGTTTCAGAATGTCGTCCTCTCTCTCTCTCTAGCTGGACGCTGGAGTCCTCGCGCATCCAGGGTTTCAACCCACACCGGCATAGCTGCATCAATCAATCAATCAGAGAAAGAAGCGAGAGGGTGAAACAGATGTTGTGTTCCCCGTTCTGTGTGTTCTTCTTTGTGGGTGCGTCTTCTCTTCTGTCTCCGCCACCAGTAGCCTACACAATGCACATTGTCTCTCTCTAGCGCTCCTTCCGACACAGCGCTCCACCCACTAGTGACCAGCGCTGCCTCTTTCTCTCACTCTCTCTCACACACACACTAGCACGACTCATGATCCCACCCACCTGCTAGTCAGCCTATAATACACGGTCCCCCGACCTCTGATCTCTCTTCCTGCAAGCAACTTGATTCCCCTGGCACGCTCTCACCCCGGATCATCATCATCTCTCTCTCTCACACACACCTCTATTTCTCTCTCTCGCTCATGCTTCTTCTTCACGCATGGACTCGCACAGCGTAATCTTCAGTCCTGCGCCCGGTACTCGAGACACATTCGAGAAGGCGAGCTTCTGCGGCTGCTCTTCCATCGCAACTACTTCACTTTGATACTTCTCCCACGATCGGCTGCGCCACTCCGCCTTCTCAGCGTTCACAACAACTCCTCGCGCTTGCTTCATTCTGTCATCGGCTCATCAGCTGGACGAGGTAAAATCTCCATCTCCGCTCATCAGAGCGATGAGTTGAACGATCGATGTAGTTTAATGTGTAGCGAAGATCACGAATCCCGGCCAACTTTATCGCTATCTTCGGCTCGAGCGGCGTGTTCTCCATGACTAAATCGGCAGTAGAGGGATGTGTGCATAAGCGGTGTGCATAAGCGAAAGGATGAGAGAGTGTGTGTGCACGCAGACGCCATCAGCGATGTCTGAACTAACAGCCCCGATCGCGTTCCGCATGCTGGTTTAGGGTTTGGGAGGCGAGAAGGAAGCGGAGGCGGAGCAGGAAGAGGACTGATTTGGACATAGGACAGCTCGAAATCTGGCATCGCGATTCTGCCATACACGCTCTCTACCCTACATGAACTTACCTTTCCACTTCACCCTGCATCTCCTCCATATCCTGCGTTTCTTCCTCCCATCGCCACCCTCCTTACTTTCCCCGCGATCACATTTAATGTCCATCGTTCCTTCTCTCCCTCCACAATAACTTTGCCTTCATTAATTGGCACCCCACTGATCATCACGACATTTTGCATGAATCATTGATCAAGGCAGCAGTGTTGTCTTGCGTCCTCAACCCAACCCCACGCACGCAATGCTTGCATTCTATGATTTCCCTCAACCTCATTTGCATGACGGGTCCGAGTGCCCGCCCTTATAGGTAAGCCTCCTTGTGCCCTTGGCTTCCTGTATCGAATCATGATTTAAGACACTTCATCGCCATCGCCCGGCCCTCTCGAGCTTCATGAACTTCGTTGCAGTCATTAATTTGTCTGCGTAAATCTTGATTGGCTTCTTCGTATTTTTTACGTGCATAGGTATTGATTTGATCTGTTTAGCCTATGTATCAAGTAGGATGTCACTGTTTTCTGCGCAGGTATACATCGTCCGAGTATGATGCTTCAGCAACACGATGCAGGTGCGAAGCCTCCAGACAGTTCTCTGAATGCTAAGGTTGTCAATAAGCAAAAAGCTGGCTCGCTCCCCTCAAGCACTGCAGGCGCGGCGAATGGTGGCGGCGGCGGCAGCGGTGGTGCCCAAGAGACGCAAGAAGCTCAAAGATGTCCGCGTTGTGACTCTCTCAACACCAAATTCTGCTACTACAACAATTACAGTTTATCACAGCCACGCCATTTTTGCAAGAATTGCCGTCGTTACTGGACGAAGGGAGGTGCATTACGTAACGTGCCCGTAGGCGGTGGCTGCCGAAAGAACAAGCGTCTCAAGTACAGGGATGCTAACTCCTGCTTGTCAGTTGTGCAAGGAGAAGCTGCAAACGCCTCAGCTTCATCTGCAATGCTCAGTGCTCCTCTCAGCAGCTGCTCAGCTATGGTAGGGTTCGGTCCATCGACATCCGCCCTCATTCAGGATCTCACGAATGATAGCCAACGCCAGCTGATTTTTTCCCGTTTCGGAATGCCGATCTTCGACAAGAGATTCATACAGGTAGAGAATGAACACCAACAACATATCAGCCATCGCCAGGGAGGAGTCCCAACGCAGGAGCTCTTCTCTTCCAGCCCACTATTGGGTGGTCCCTTCGAATCAACGTTCATTCCTGCCTTCAGCAACTACATCTCCAAGCCAGAGTCGCAAAATGGATCTCTTCTGTTCAGCCCTCAGCCACTGTGCCATGATTCGCTCACTCCATTTTTTAACGATCACATGAACGGGGCGACGACGTCTTCCATGGCAGCAGCATTGGATCATTTCTCCAGCTTCACCTCGGGGGAACTGTCAGTACCCGTTTCCAACAACGCGAGCTCGAGTTCAACCAGCAATGGCGGGGTTACTGTGGACTCTCATTTGAGCCTCATCCCTCATAGCGTCCAGATGAATGCAATTCAACCAAGTCATGAGGTGCGCTCGAGCGAGGCTGAGCAAGGTCAGGATCAAGCTGGAGGCGCTATCAGCAGGCCAGGGCTTTCAGAGGGGAACGTAGACATGTGCACGGCAAAGACCAAGGGAAGGTCATTGATCTCGTCGTTGTCTATCGAATTCGCATCTCAGCAAATTGGATGTGCCCATGCAGAAGCCGCGATGCTCAACGCACCTGGAGCACCGGCTAATGAAAGCAGCTTATGGAATGCGAGCTGGCCGGAGATGCATGCAGCATTGGCGGGATCGTCATCTGTAGCTGGGGCCATGCTTCATTAGCATATCTCTCTACGTGCGATTTCCAGCCAACACACACAGTCAGTATAATATTTTCCGTCATGATAATCCATATCCGCAGTTTAGTTTCCAGCCTTTCAGTCCAGGTTAGCTTCATACCCTCTCCCTCTTGTCTATTTTCCTAGCTCACTGATAAATCTAGGGCTAGCTGTATCCAAATCCCTCGATATTTAGCCTAGATTCAGGTGACGCTAAATTAGTACAGAAGTAATTGAAACCTGCAAGAAGAGACCAATCAAACCTGGGGACTCATAGAACCCCATACCTCTATAATATTATCGACAATCTTGCAGAACTGTCTATAGATAAATCCTTAAATTTTTAAACTTCTTTTCTTTTGGGTTTTGTCTATTTGTATGTTCGCCTTTCTTTTCTCGTTCTGTTTTTTCGTGCTCATCAGCATCATCTTCTCCAGCCTTGGAAGAGAAGGGCGCTGTATTTTAAAGAGTGCTCCTTAGCCCATTACAAATTTATAGCCTGCAGCGGCGGCATGTTGGGAGATCACCCATCTAGAAGCTAACCCTTCAAGCTTTTTCCTTCGTGTAGGCACAAATCTTTTATTTCTCAAAATTCAAGCAATATATTCCTAATCTTCTCTATGATCGAGAACTCTAGCGCTAAATTCATCGTAACCATTAGCTAGTACAGCAGCATAATCTACCATGATCGAAGCCTGTAATGTTGCAACAGCGAGATTATCAATGTCCATTAAATCAGATCAAAGACAATCAATTGTGTAGCCGGTTCGCTCAACAATAATTTATTCAGGCTGCAGCATTGCTGTATCAAGCACGACCATCGCCCATTTCTGCTACTCAGAACATCTGTGGTTAATCGTCGGTGAAGCAGATGATGTATCAAGCACGACCATCGCCCATTTCTACTAAGAATATCTGTGGTTAATCGTCGGTGAAGCAGATGATGGCATATCTGTGGTTAATCGTCGGTGAAGCAGATGATGGCAGTATCAAAAGCCTTCGAGAGTGGGTAACACATTCTAACGCATCTCCCTCGATGGATTGGTGGTTACTTTCCATGGCCGTCTCCATCGAGGTCTGTCAGCAGCCAGGATGGGCGGTGCAGTGGGGCACTACAAACGAAGTGGATGGCTGGTACATGGAAAGGGAGCGTGAGCTGCCTCTGCCGCTGCAGGAAGTCCATGTGCAGGCCACTCTCCATTGTACGTCTCTGCTTGGTCTCCATCTACACATTTTTCGTCGTTACAGCATCTTTGAAGAAAAAAATCCCCGGATCATTGGAAAAAAAAACTACCAGTTCAGAGGAAACAACTTGATTGAAACAGAAAATAGTGTTCCTTCCTGGACAATTAACTCCTACATCAAGTCTCGATATGCACAGCAAATAAACAAATACGCTCCAAATCTCCATATCCGACTCGTTTGACTACGCACATCCATACTGTTCCTTCACCATCTCCCCTTCCGTCTTCAAGGTTTTTGCAGATAAGACAAGCTAATGAAGAGAAGACCTTTCTGCTTTGCGCCATTGCCCTTCTTCCTATTGTGTTTTCCCCTGAGTCAGGACAAATGCCTTTTCAACCTATACAAAGAGGGGTCCATTGTAAACATTTCTAGTTATCCGATGAAATTTACAGAGATCTGTCGCTCATTACATGAACGTTGAACACGGCGGTTGAACTGCAAAAAAAGGAAGCTTAATGATTCTGCAATCAGTACATGTATTGATGATTTTCTGTTTTTATTTTATTGTTCACGATGGTAAGAATGCTCTCGTTTTTATCATCTCATCGCAACGTGGCAATAGTACTATACGCTGCCCAAACTGAAATGTCCCTATTGTACTGTGCAACATGTGCTTTTGTAGCTCTTCTCAAGGGCCCCTTTTCTGCCTTTTCATTATTGCTGAAGGATGCGCCCACTTGCAAGCTGGACAACAGAAGATGCTCGCCCAAAGGTACTTGCCATCGCCATTGCAATTCGCGATTCTTATGTAACTCCCAACTCTGAAACTCCATAACAATGCCCACTTACACATTACAGCGTCGATATGAAAAAGACATGAGCTTGAAGTCTGTAACTCCATTTACCGTATCATTTTATTGCTTGAGAAGATCAAAAGGGATGTTGCAGAGACTCACTAAAAAGGAGTTGAACTAACACAAACTCAATAACATTTTCACTTGCACTCAGGAGTCAAGAGGATTCTTGCTCCATCTAATCCCTAATCTCAATTCATTCTCTATCTTCTTCCAGCATTTCTCTTTGCAAATCAATAATCCAATCAATCTCGAAGTATGCTTATCATTTAGCATGACAAAGTTTAGAACGAGCACATGCTTTTACGACAATCGCTCTTCGAAACGATTCGAAAGACGGATCAGTAATTGTATGTGGTTTGTGATTATTTAGATACCTTATTTATACAGTGTATTTGTGACTAAATAGAGAGGATTGTTGCATTATAATTCACATCTTTCAATTGCATAAAGAAATTCGAAAAGACAAAGAAACGGAAGTAAGGGATAATTCAACCACTATTTATTGAGCTTACCACTTCTTTGTGATTCCAAAGATTCCTGTGCATCACGTCGACGAGGCATCGGGCAAAAAGAACGATTCACCTGTAAGAAATATGGTGCCGCTTGCTAGTGCACCTGCAAGGTTGAGTTCTTTTCCAAAAACTTCCTTCTCCATAACGGTTGTGCTGCCTCAAATTCTTCTTGAGTGCAAGTGAAGGTGCCTGATTTGAAGTTCAACTGGTCATCTGGATCTTTTTGCGTAGTTTGCTTTATATAAAGACGTGTCTGCTCTTTCAACAGCCCATAAGGTATGTTGAATGGCTTGATGACTTGTTCCAAGTCTTTGCCTTTGATTTTTGCTTCTTTCATTACTTTGACTACTTCATTTTCAAAACTTTCCGTCAATCGGGAAACCAATAGTGCCTATTCCTTGTGAGTTATTTCTACAGTATATGGCATTGGATGATCATCCCTAAGTTCTTCCATTTGCTCTCTTATTGGTGAATGAGAGATCGGGGGAGATAGAGGATGTACCTCTACCTCGTTAGTAGGATTCCCTTGTTGGGGCTCTACTGGTGTCCCGATTGTTTCCTGTTGTTTTATTTGTGCTTCTAATTGTGCAACGAGTTCATCCTTTGCTTTGGTTTCATTGGTACCCCTTGTTAACGCTTCTTTAGGTGTCAAAAGTGCAATTTTGATGGCAGCTATTTGGTCGGCGTCTTCATTATAAACTACAAGAAGTTTGTCTTCAGCTGAATTCCATTGCTTTCTAAGTTCATTAGTGTCATGCATATACTTGCTTTCCCATTCTTCTCTGATGGCTTGCTCTTGTTTCAGTTGATTTTCATACTTTGCAATCTAGTCTTCCAATGCTGTCGTGTCGCTTGCAGTTGTTTCTCGTGCTTTTATAGGTTGGTTGTACAGTATGGCATGCATAAGTTCTTTATTTCTATTTTGTAAATTGTCTATTTCTTCCATGTATACCTTGATCTGAGTTTCAAGCAGCTTACTTCTAGCACTTATTCTTGCCTTCTCAGCTTCACTAGCTTCATATTTCCTTTGTAGTTTTGTGAGTTGATCCTAGATTTTTTGGTTCTCCTTCATTAGCACGGTGCATTGTTCTCTGACTTCTTTAACTTATGTTTCCTTGGCTGAGAGTGCCTGTTGATCTTGAATTAATTGCACAGACAGGTTTTCACTCATAACCTCGAATTGGCTTCTCTCTCTCATAGCCTTGTCATAATCTACATTCGTTTTGAGAATTTATTATTGTGTCCATAGCCGTTTGTATCATTTGCTTTACTACTAGCTTTAATTGAGCGACATCCACATTTAACCATGTTTTGGGGATGCTAGGTTCTTTGCATGTGGTAACATCCTTTCCTTGTGCCATGTGTAGTGTTGTTTGGTGGGGCTACCGAATATGGAGCTGTATCAATGACTCAGCCTCTTTAGTTACTCCCTTCCCTTGTGGCATATCATCGAGAATTTCAATCATAGTTTTGGCTGGAGTTTGTTGTGAGTCCCTCGTTTTCTTGGTTCCTTTTTAATTCGTATTTGATTGGTGGTATTAGAGTTGTTTTTGGTGGAGATGCTTCTTTTACACTAATCTTGGATTGTGTATTCAACTGGATGATGTGCCTTTCTTCAGATGGTGTTTCCTGATTTTGTACTTGTGGATTTTTATTTTCAGGGGTGGTTTGGACTTGATGGATCTCCGTCCACTCTTCATTATTCATCTCCGTTCTTATATCTGTGTCCAACGTATCACGTTCATGACTAGACTCATCATTGGAACTCGAATCTTCAAGCCCCAATTCCTTGTATCTGGCAGCTTGTGATGGGCTATGTTCTTTTTGACCCTTTTTCTGCAATCGTCTGGATTGTTTGTATTGATGTCCTTGAATAGTAAGATTTATTTGGCCTTGCATGTAAGTATGTGTTTCCTCTAAAGCCGCTGATAGATCCCTTTGTGTTATTGGAGGTTGCGTTATCAAGACCCTTGGTAGTAGATGTGTTCTCTTTGATTGTGGGGTTTCCTGTGCTTCTTCTTCTCTAGCGTGCTTGTCTCCACGTATCGTAGTTTTTGAACTTGTTCCCACTTCCTCTTTGGATATGGATACTTTCTTCTTCTTTGGAATTGTTGCAGACTTCACATATCTCGCCATTTCAATAGAGGTCGGCATTAATCGAAGGCATTCCTTCATTTCTAGTGCTTCGTAGATCAATAGGGTCAAGGCAGAGCTTCCATTCAAAAACTTTTTATGATCCCACTTCTTCTTAGCTTCAAATAACCGTTCCTGTACGTATGGCGTAAAGTTAACTTGGTTCCCAATTTGCCTCATAACATGAGATAGTAATTGAACTACAATCTTTTGAGGCGTTGTATATCTATTCATGCTTGGGAAAGAGAAATGTTGATGCACCACACGAAGAGACTCTTAAATATCCATCCTGTTAATTTCCATAAAGGTCTTCTTTTTAGCATAATCACATTCATGTTTGAGATTCGTTAGGCCGTCTTGATTCCATCTAGAAGCTTTGTTGATGAGCTCATGCGTAAATCGAATATTTTTCCATGCCCTAGTTTTGTTAAGATTTGTAGCTTCTGGTAGTGAGGGCATATCCACTACTGCTTGTAGTGTGTTCATTACCTGAGCACATTGTTGAAAATCTGGTAAATAAATTGGAAGTCATAAAAATGTGTCAGTTCTTGCCCTTGTCCATACTTTCGTAATGCTTGGTAATCCATGTTGTAGAGTTTGAAAATCCTACGATACCAATGGAAATTGATGGTCTCTGTCCATAATCTTAATTGTGGCCAAAAAGATGAGGTCTACCACCGGTTGGTCTTCCCGGAACCAATGACCTCTTGCCTTCGTAATTGATTCCAAAGGAAGAAGCAAGACCTCTTTCTCTTGCGTAGCTTCTGAATTAGGTGATGCCATCTACACTTAAAGCCATCTACACTTGTGTCATCCTTCCCCATGGGTGTGACGAAGGCAATACCTGAGATTTTAGCATATAATTTTTCTTATTTTTGCTGAAAGGAAACAAAAAGCTTAGTGAATAGCCGAAGCTTTATTTTATTTTAATTATTTTTTTCGTGAGGTTATGCTACAAGTGCTCTCCTATTCCCTGGGAGAGAAATGTGCATCACTAATAAGTAGATGAAGAATTATGTGCCAAATGCATGGCCTTGTAATGTGGCCCTATTATGCACGTTCGAGGTGTATGGAACTCAAGATGTGTGCAAAAAGAAGTTGCTGGTGGGTTTGTAGATGACGATCGTGATTTGGTATCCAAATCAACTTTATTTTGTTGTTCTTAACTGCATCTTTGTCTCCTGTTGTGCTTTGTGTAGCTGTTGTTTTGTGATTCTTCTTTGCTAGCCATTCATATCTTTGAGTTGCTTTCGTTGAGTACTTATGTTTCTGCAATTTTGAGTCGTTGCGTCTTTCTTGCTCCTTTGACTTTATTTCGGATGGATCCTTCTTTCATACTAGTGTTTTTAGTTTAGTTTTCTTCATTGGCACAATTGATTTGGGAATCCATATTTGCGTTCTAAATGGTTGAGCAGCAATCAGTTTCTTTGGGATCCATAATTGGACAATCTTTTGTAGACCTCGAGATCTAGCTTGGCTTGAAGTCTTGACATGTTTTTGATTCCCTTCTAGGTGATGGCTTTGTTTTTGGTGATATGCTGCTACTTGATCTTTTCGAATCCATGCCTGTCTGGTTCGTTGAATGGGATATATTCAAATGTGGATATGTTTGGGTTGATTACTTTGACTAGTAGCTCTTGTGCTCAATTCCTCACTAGGGCTCTCCATGGAAATGATGTTAGTAGAAAGGTCCAATGGATGATGAGGGGGCATGAGATTAAGAATTGGTGTAAACACAAGTGAAGTGCTTGGAGGTGGGGGTTTCACAGTAGAGGTAGATGTACAATCATCGTCATGCATCATTAGTTGATCTCTAAGAGCTAGACAAGTGGCTTTGACAGATCATTCTTCTAACAAACTGAATACTTCGTGATGCCCTATCTTGGCTGATATGTAGCCCAAGGCTAGTTGGATAGTTACCTCATATTCATATATCCAATCTTGGCCTAACACAAGTTCTTCTAATAAATCTTGATCATGGCACTCTAATAGTTTGTGTTGCATCATGTTATTTCCTAGGTGCAATGATAAGGTAATCTTGCCTATGCATTCAGTAACCTTACCTCCTATTCCAATCATGTGTGCTTTGGTTGGATGTAATTGGGCTTTGAGTTGATGAGTCAAAGAGGATCTGACGTAGCTGATAGCTGCTCCTGTGTCAATGAGGGCATCCACCAAGTGGTACTCCTTTGTTCCCACTCCTAGGTTCAAATATGGTTGCCTCACTTGATGTCCTAGGTTTTCCTAGACTCTAAAATTAGCTATTGGGATGGCCTCCTCTCCTAGCCGATATCTTTCATCCCTCTCTCTCATCCATTCCTTCCATTTCCTTATTCATTCTAGGGCTTCCTGTCATGCTTCCTCATGTATTTTTTCATCTTCTTCTTGTCTATTTCTTGCTGCTAGAAGTCTTGACAACATCTCCTCTATTAATGGCTCTACATACTTCTTCACTCGACAGCCACTTATATAGTTTGGTAGTACTTCTCCATCTAGGGTTGCTAAATTGATGGCTCCACTAGTTGATATACGATTGATCACCAAGGGGCCATATCCTCTTTTTTGCAGCTTCTTTGCATGTTGCTTTAAAGTATATACTTGGACTAAATCTCCTTCCTTCAAATTTTTATCCTTAATATGAGCATCAAAGTATGCCTTTTGTCGCCTTTTTGCAACATAAATGCCTGCCACTGCTTGTAATCTAGTTTCATGTAGCTTCTCGATTTGGTCCAATTGACTAGATAACTCATGTCCAGTCCATTTATAGGTCAATGCTACTCTAAGAAATGGAACTAGGAAATCAATTGGCAAAATTGCATTCTGGCTTCTATAGTTGTTTTGTATGCTACTCGGAATGCCCATAAAGCGTGATGTAACTGCTTGTCCCAATCATATCTTTCATTGTTAACAATCTTTGTGAGAACTGTACACAAGATTTTGTTTGAACTTTTAGCCTGTCCATTGGCTTGTGGGTGATAGGGAGCTAATTTCTTGTGAATCACTAGGAATTTATTCATTAAGGCTTCTATCACTTCATTGACAAAGTGTGTGCCTCTATCACGCATGATTTCTATTGGCAATCCAAATCTAGTGAATATGCTCTCAAAGAGAAACTTAGCCATGGTCCTTGCATAGTTCTTCTTAGTTGCCTTGGCTTCTACTCATTTGGTCAAGTAGTCCGTTGCTACAATTATGTATTCTGTATGGGAACCTTTTGTTGGTGGGCTAATAGATCCTACAAAATCTATTCCACATTTGGTAAATGATCTGGCACTTATCATAGGTCTTAATGGCATTTCATCTCTTCTAATAGGATACTTTGTTCATTGACAAGTATCACATCTTTGGATGGCTGCATCTTGATATAGAGTTGGCCACCACGATCTAGCAAAGAGAATCATTTTGCAGTTTTATATGCAGAAAAGTGTCCTCCTATAGCTCTTGTATGCATCATTTCCACTAGAATATACTCGTCTTCATGGATGCACATTCTTAATTGGTTATCCCTTCCTCTCTTGAAAAGGTGTTTACCTACGAGTACATAGTCTTTGCTTTGTTCCTCAAGGGCACGTTTTCTTGCCAAACTAGCTCCTTTTGGGTACTCTTGTGTTTTCAAGAATTTCACTAGGGGCATAATCCATCTAGGTGCTATTGTAGAGTAACATAGAGTAGAGTTCTCTTCAGGTGCTCTTTCTTGACAAATGGGGCATGTAGAGACATAATTATGTGTATCCCTCTGCATGGTTGGCCAATATATGCCTAATCTCTTAAGCTCTTGCCAGGTTCCATTAATACTTTGATGGGTTTTCCATTGATTCATATGTGCTTTTTGAAGCCACATTTCTTGCTCGTCTTCCTTCACACATCTCATAAGTAATCCACTTGACTCTTCATGGTATAAGCTTCCAGCTATGATATGGAGATTTCTAGTTTTCCATAACTCCTCGCTCTTGTCTAAATTGATCTTATGTTGAGGTCCATGTGTGAGTATGGGAATCAATTTTTCAGCCCATAGTGGACATACTTCTAGGTTGAAAAGATAAGTATCCGACAAATCATCTAGCACTCCTATGGGAGGTTCTCCATGTGTCATCCTAGATAGGTGATCAGTGTGAATGTGTGCGTTTCCTTTTTTGACTACTACTTCAAAATAAAATTCCATTAACAATAAAAACCATCGTACTAGTCGTCCGGTAATACATGGCTTATTGACTAGATACAATAGAGCTTGATGATCAATGAAAATTTTGAATTTGTTTGCCAATAAGTAGTGTCTAAATTTCTTCACTGCGTATACCATTCCTTAGCCTTCTCGTTTCATAGTGGTATAATTACGCTTTGCTTGGTTTAATTGTCTACTAGCATAGGCTATAGGGCGGTCTAACTTTCCGATATTTTCTGGCTATGCTAAGATGCAACCAATCGCAAACTTGGAGGCATCCACATGAATATGAAATGGTTTATTCCAATCTCGTACTTTTAAAATTGGAGCTGAGCTCAAGCGAATCTTTAATTCATTGAACGCCTATTCATAGTCTTTTGTCCAAGTAAACTGAGTCAGCAATCCATAAAGAGGCCTCGCAATTATGGCATACATGTGAATGAATCTACGATAATATCCACAATGTCTTATAAATGCTTGTACTTCTTTAGCGGTCTTTGGTCTTGGAAAATCTAAAATTACTTTGATTTTGTCTTAATCAGTGGAAATTCTATTGTTAGAGTTAATGTGCCCTAAGATCTTTCCTTGTCGAACCATGAAGACACATTTTTCCGGATTAAGGCATACTCATACCGAAGACATTTGGAAAATATTTTTCTTAGTTCTAGGATGTGTTCTGATCTTATAGCTGAATAGGTACATAAATCATCCACGTATACCTCCATACTTTTTCAAAAGAATTCCTTGAACACGTGGTACATCAATCTTTGGAAAGTGGCTGGGGCATTATTTAGACCAAAAGGCATAACCCTAAATGCATAGACTCCCCATTTGGTTGCAAAGGATGTCTTATGTTGGTCTTTAGGAGCAATGGCTACCTAATTATATCCTGAGAAACCATAAAGAAAGCTATAGACTTCCTTACCTGCAACCCTTTCCAAGAGATGATCTGTGATGGGTAATGGGTAAGTATCCCGTATGGTGGCCACGTTTACCTTTTTAAGGTTAATGCATACCCTTAATTTGCCATTCTTTTTTGGTACTACCACTAAAGGTGACACCACATTCTGTGTGTTCAATTTCATAAATGAAGCCTGCATCCAATAATCTATCTATCTCCTCCTTAACTTTTGCCAAATAAACATGATTATAGGTATATGGTCTTTGTTTGGAGGGCTTGGCTTCTATTGTCATAGGGATTCTATGAGCACAAATAGAAGTATCTACACCTTTTAAGTCCTTATAAGTCCATGCAAAGACATCTCGATACTCTCTTATAAGTTGTATTAATTCCTGTTCTTCCTCCTGCGAGACAGTGTGTCCTATGAAAGTGCATCTCTCTTCTCCTTCTTCAATAGCTATTACAATCTTCTTGGTCTGCTCTTTATTGTCGTATTCTATCCGTGGTTGTGCTTCTCGTTTTGGCATCTAAATAGCAATCTTTCTCTCCTCTACATCATATTTCTTGAAATGCTCAGGGACCTCGAATTGGTCTTGAGGTGTGCTATTTCCTTTCTCTTTTTCTATGTTTGGTTTGTCTATTACTGGTTGTAGCACGTCTTGAGTCACATGTAGACTAGGTTCAATCTCTTCCTTCCTCCTTCTTTCTTCCTCAATAGGTTCCAATTCCATTTCTATGCTCTCAAAATCTTCATTCCATTCTTTTTCAGTTACTTCTCCTTTATCCACTTCTTGGAGAATGGCCATGTATAGATTTACATCATATCCTTCCTCATCTATGCACTCATTCATAGTTATTACTTCTTCATTTACGCATACGTCCAGGGTGGCTAAAATCTCCATGCAATCATGGGGTTCAAATTCTTCATCTAAGAATATTTGAGGCATGTAGGCACGATCTTCTACAGGTCTAGATGTTCCTTGTCCTGACTACCGTCTTTGTCTCTTTGCTTCTTCCCTTTTAGCTACCTCATACATCCATAGGTGAGTATCTTCATTCATCCATGTTTGACTACTCGACCCTACACTATGGATGGATAAATTGTCGTCTTCCTTGTGCATCGGGTTCCATTGGAGAGGAGGGACATCTTGATAAGTATAAGTATGGATGTTTATCCTAGTTGTTGTTCCTCCATGCTGCAAGTATAATGTGCCTTTAACCCAATCTTGCACTACCTTAAGCTGTCTCATGAAAGGCCTTCCAAGTATCATCTCATAATTACTAGCCTTTTCGAATTGACATATTGCTAAGGTGTGCTCGAAGTCGACTCTGCAAGTGGTAAATACATCTTTTTCCAATAATCCTAAAGGTCGCTCTGTGTGTCCATCTACCATTTGAATCTTCATTCTGGTAGGTCATAAAGCTGGCTTTCCCCATTTCTCCCATATTTCTTTGGTAGCGATTCCTACTCCAGCTCTTGAATCTAATATGGCTTTTGTTGTATATCCTCTATAAGTGATAGGGAGGCATGTATTTCCTTCATCTCCTTCACTGAAATCTCCAACTTTATCCATTAGGATTTTAACAGTAGCTACTTCCTCTTGCATCTCTCTTTTGTTTGTCTTTGTCTCTAATTGGCTGGTGATTTTCTCTCTCAATTGAGGCTTTACTTTCAAGAGTTCTTCCAGAGTCAGAGTACATGGGATTTTTACTTTTTTCAAGGTGTTGTACTATGTCAGAGGTTTGGCCTAATGGGTTCTGCTCCTTTCTCCTCACTAAGGGAACATGATATAATACAGAGTTATGTTCATACTCCCCCATATAATTTGGTAATACATTCACATTGTCTTCGTCACCTTTGTTGTCATCAAGTTGAGAAGATCTTTCTGGGTTTAGCTCAGGAATTGAAACTTCAAGCTCGCCTACTGCTTCTAACTCCTCAAATGGTAGTTCAATTCCTTCCACTCTCTTCCATCTTTCTTCTTGGACTCTTGCCCATAAGTCTCTAGGACATTCCGAGTCTACTTCAAGGATTAAGGATCCTTCGTCTTTACTTTCATGGCATTGTTCTTCATAGTCATCGTCTGCCTTTCCTTCCCTAGGGTGACTAGGGGCTATACATGCCTAAAATTCTTTTTTGGGAATCCTTGTTCTGGGTAGTGGCTGAAATAGGTTTTTCTAAGGTTTGCTGAGCCACTTCAATTAACTTCTTACATATCTCCAATCTTTCTTTCTCTAAGTCACCTCTCGGGTATTCTCTTCGAGTTGCTTGATGGAGGGGCCTGTCTTTATTCATGCTTGATATGCTTTAATCCACATGGCTAACTCTTCTGGCATTGGATCGGCTAAAACTGATCTTGCCTCTTGTTTTTTATGCTTTTTTGTCTCCTTGTTAGGATTTCCTTTAGGCTCTTGTTCCTTTTCTTGACTCTGTTTGTTATTCTCATTTTCCAACTTTTATTGCAGTCTCTTATCTTTTATCTTTTCTCTATGAGTCTTCCATCTTAGGTTTTGTTTAGTTTTAGCACTTTTCTCCAACTCTTTAGAATATGCAACTACTTGTGGTGTTGGGGTGGTCAATTCTTTATCTTGGTTATCATTTTCTTGGGATTTATTCGGGATCTCTCTCGCTTTTGCCCTAGTTATTGCTTTAAATGGCATAGTGTATTCCTTGTTACTCTCTGATGACTCTACCACTTCTATAACATTTATTTTTTTAGTGGGATTGATTTTATTGGGATTTTTAGGGCAATCTCTGAAAAGATGTTCTCTACCACAATCACTGCAGTAACCTTCCCAACTTCTCTAAGGTGGTGGTGCGTTAGGCAATGTACACTCTTTGATAAAGTGATCACCTCCACATCTATAACATGGTCCTCTAGGGGCAGGTGGTCTATGCATTGGTCAGGGTGGTACTAGAGCTCTAGGAGCAGTGTACATCAATGACACATAGTCCTAATCATATCCGTAGGAGCTATCATATCCATCCAATCCATATGCATATGTCTCATAGGATTGTCCGTATTCAGCCATAGCATTTTCATAGGTGGAACAACTTCCCTAACTTAGTTCATAAGATTGATCATAAGTCTTAGTACTAGTCAATGGTGTGGCTGGTACTATTGCTTTTTCAGGGTTCTCTTCAATTTGAGCGATTTTCTCTGGGACAACATTTTGTGGGTGGGGTGGTTGTTGTCTTAACACTAGTTGAGGGTGATTGTATCCTTGATATGCATAAGGTCTTGGTGTAGGTACTTGCTGCTGATATAGGGGGTATCTATAAGCTTCTCCTCCTTGATCTCTCGGGGGGTATCCATAAGGCCTAAATGGTGGTTGTACAGGTCATGGTTGTCGATTGTAAGGACAATTCTCCACACTGTGATTTGTGTACTTTTGCTCTATGCCACAATAATGAGTTGGACCCTAGGCAGGTGGTCTGTTATAAGCATAAGGAGGTGGTTGGATTACTCCCCTGTTGCACATGTGAGAAGGGTGGTCACCTCCACAGTGAACACATCTCTTGAGCATAGGCACTCTCAAAGGGTTATTGGGATAATTCCTCTATCCTTGAACATCGAGCTTCTTAGCCACTAAACTAGCTATCTCTTCTACATTATTCCTGGGATTGGAAGTACTGCTGACACTATCCTCACTCTTAACACTGCCTTGAGGTATTTTTAAGTCTTTTGTCAGATTGTCCTCTAGGTCGATACACTCCTTCATGCATTCTTGTAAACTTTGGACTCTCTTCACATATACTAAAGATCTCAATGACCCACTCATTAATCCTTGCAAGAACAATGAGACCATTTTATTTTGAGTAGGCCTCTCTTCTACAGGACATCTATCCACATATTGCTTGAAACGTCTCGCTGCTAACCTCACTGATTCCGTAGGTGCCTGTTTGAAACTATGCATCAATGATGAAGAGTTGTATTTGATTCCAGCCTTGGTGAACTCCTCAATCAATTCCTGATATACTTGTTCCATGTTTTGAGAATTATTAGGATCTAAGGGTTGAAACCATGCTAAGTCCATGTCTGTAAGGGTTAGGCCAAATGATTCATATTGGACCAAGAAGTCTTCTACTTGTTCAGCTCTTACCACTTGCTTGAATTCAGCAATGTGATTATATGGTTCACCATAACCATCATAGTGGCTTCTCATACATTTGGCAACTTGAATTGGTCTTAGTCTTCTTCCTGGTTCAGGCGGTCTTGGCATTACAGGGAAAATTGGTCGTCCTATTGGTATGCCTGGATCTTTTCCTACTGGTGATCTCTCAGGAAAAGGAATCCTATTTCTTGGTTCTGCATTTGTAGGGGATCGATAGTTGGGATTATCACCATGTGTAGCAAACTGGACTTGGGGTCTAACCAAAATGCTCTGTTGTTGTGTCTGCCCTCAATGCTGATAAGACGAATGTTCGTGAGTTCCTTGGGGATTTTGCAAAATAGTGGCTTGATCTCTAGGTGCGAATACATAAATGTTCTGATATTTCAGCCTAGCTCTCTCCAATTTAGTCATGGGCCAATATTTTCTCTTATTCTTGTCCAAGTACGTAACATGAGAGGGGTTTTTGGGATCTTGTAACTCATAGATGGTGGCTGGGTTGGTCACTTCTTCCCATAATGAAGAGTTGGTTTTAAGTAAAGGATCCATTCCGTTTACCATGTAGAAATCCATTAAGGAGTCTTCTTGGGGAATTAGGTCTCCTCTCCAAACCCTACTTACAATGGACTTCCCTATAGGGGTTGACACATGTTCTTCTTGTCCCTCTTCATTAAGGCTTTGGGCATTTCCTTCTTCCCTTTGCTCATTGATGTTTCTAGATTTTCCGTAATTGCATACAAAATCCCTCTTTTATCCATATAGAATCCTCCCACATACTTAATGGCTGGTCTAGGCACTATGTGAGCATCTCTGGCTTTCTTCAGCCTAGCCACTGATCTGTTCAATCCATCTATGTAGATGGGTAGGTCATGTTGATTGGTGTTCACATATTCTAAGGAGGTTTTGTACTCTCCCTCAATGGTAGACATTAAGCATGCTATTGGTACAGAGCTGTGCATGTCCTCTGAGGTCATAATGGTTTCTCCTTCAGACTCACTCAAGGTTTTGAAATAATGGGAATGAATACTAGGCTCGACTACAAGCAGATATCACGACGCTTGAAGGTAGTGGATATCGCGACACTTAAAGGTAGCAGATATTGCGACACTTGAAGGTAGCA
Source organism: Ceratopteris richardii (assembly GCA_020310875.1). Lineage (NCBI taxonomy): Eukaryota > Viridiplantae > Streptophyta > Polypodiopsida > Polypodiales > Pteridaceae > Ceratopteris > Ceratopteris richardii. The sequence continues at coordinate 89,864,343 of CM035440.1, forward strand.
GATATTACGTCACTTAAAGGTAGCAGATATCATGACACTTACTCTGCCTAGGTATCGCGACACTCAGCCTGGGGAGGTCATGCCACTTGAATGTCGTGACACTCAACCTTGGGAGGTCAGGATACTTGAATTTTTTTCACACATAAGCAAGTATTTTGGCAAACCAAATTAATGTGTGTGGTCTTAGTGCTTATCTCCCCTTCTCTAAGTGTCTGAATCACAAAAATTCTTACCCTGATCCTCAATATCTTCCTCACGACACCTGTCGCAGGTTGTTTTCCTCTCTCCCTTGACTTGAATTGAAGTTTTTAGAGCAAGGACTTGATAGGCTCACCTCCCAAGCTGCCCTCAAGCTCTCTTCAACAATCACTTGCTTTGTTTAGCTCCACAGACCACGATCCCACTCTCGTGACACCTGTAGTCCACACTCTCATGACACTTGCGTTAAGACAAGTGATTTGAAAATGACTCGTTTTTGGTTTTTTATGCCTCTGAAAAGTATCAAAACTGAAAAGGTGAAGGAAAAGAACTTGAAAATTAACCCTATCTACCTAACCTAACTCTCTTACTTCTTCCTACCTACTCTAACTTCTCCCTCTACTCACTTCCCCAAACTAACAACTCACTACACACACTCCAAAAGTGAGAAGTGGTAAGTGTGGATGAAAGTGACTTACCAAAGAAGAGAAATTCACAACTCCTCTACTTACTTCAATGCTAAAGGCTTTCACCAACACATGAATGCCTCGGTTTGATTTGACACTCCCTAGAAACGGTGCCAAAAACGTGTGTACCTAAGTATCAACTTAGGGACTTGAGGAGAAAGAGACTGTACCTCAATCTCCTACAAGTGCATATAGTGGGGATTCACACTTTAATTATCAATCCAAGAAGTATCATAACCTAGACAAGTGTATGAGGACATGCATTCAAATGACGGTCAATGCAAATGTGAACTAACAAGGTGCAAACAAGTATAAGGTATCACATTCAAGCTTTCATGGTTGGCAATTGTGTCGTGATACTTAGAGCAGCAACCAATAGTAACTTGAGCTTTTCTCTGAGCTCCAAACTTGGAATATAGCTAATAGTGGGTCATTTATGAGCGCTCAAGAAGATGGATCCAATGATCTTGTTTTCACTCAATTTTGACACGTTTACTAGAAGATATGAGCAAAATACTGAGCCGCGGGAAGGACCTACGTATGCTTCAGCACTTCCTACACTTCACACACACATTACCAACAACAAAGCACTACCATGGATAGACAACACTTCAAAGCACTCTTTTCAAGCATCACACATGCATGTAAGCTCACAAGGAAGCAGATACAGAGTGGAGAAGACACAAATTCGAAATTCTGTGGTCTTTCTTCTCACAATGGTAAAAAGTGTTTTACAAAGAGTCACGAAATGACTTATATACTTGTGCCCTAAAAATGGTACTTTCACACAAGAGACCGGAACTTTATTGACTAAAAAACTAATTCCCTACTAATTTACAAAGGTAATGATACAAATATCTCTAGGTATGCATCTAGAGGACTCCTCTAGTGCATTTACATCGGAAAATATATTACAAAGTGACTATGTTACAAAAATAAAGTGTTCGCATCGGAAAAATTCTGGGGCCCTTCTTTTTCTCTGTATCTCTGCTCTTCTTTACTCAGCAACACTCTCCCCCTCTTTGTCTTTGTCGTCCCTTGATAGGCTTTGCTTCTTGTCTGTAGCTTATTTACTTCTTTCCACCGCATGCATCACTTGGTTGGCCTTGCCTCCTTTTCAGGCTAGCATTACATTTTAAAGGCCTTGTTCTTGAGTCTTCTTTCACATCCTCTGGGACCTCATGCATTTTTTAGCTTGTTCTTTTCTTTTCACTGCTCACAACCCTTGGAAATAAACTACAATTAATTTGTAGTCTAATTTTCCGATCGCCTCTTTGAATTTGGATCGCTATGTTAAGTCAAGCTGCCACGCAAGCAACCAATGGAAGGTATGAAGGTCTGGATTTTCCACCTTCGATCTCGACCTCCTGAAGATCAAGAGGTTGAAGCACCTTGCCTTGATCCGTCCTTGCCTGATGCTTACTTCCTAGTGTTGTATGCCCCTGCGGGGCTTTGTGCAGAGATGGGTGTTGCATGCCCCTATGGGGCTTCCTACAGAGATATGTCTTCAGATATATTCTGTTTAGTGAAGCTTCTTTCTTGGTTTTCTTCGTTTTCTCCTTTTGCTCGACTCTCCTTCAACACATACAACTTACACACATGCATACATACACATGCATACATACACATGCACATACACACATTCATGTATACACACACATACACTCACATACACTCACATACACTCACATGCACATACATACACACATATGCACACACAGGCATACATACACACATATGCACATATACACACACAAACACACTTTAGAGACACATGCATACACACACATACAAACACATGCATACACACACATACACACACATATACACACACATGCACATACATACACATACATATATATACACATACATGTGCATACATACACACATGTGCATACATACTCATATGCATTGATATACATACATACACACACATGCATACACAACACACATACACACACTATACATACATATGCATACACACATACATACACGTATACACACACACACATATATACATACACCCATCGAAAAGTTTCACCTGATTCCTTAGGGGCTATCATGCAGGAGTATGCAGACATGCCTAATGAGGAGTTATACTTTACCATACAGATGCTTACCTAGCATCCAGAAGGATCCTCTACGGCTCCATTTGTAGGAAAATATTTATCTACCCATAGGTACGTTTTCTTTATAAAGTAATATTTTTAATGATATTATAACACATGTCTTTATTCATTTTTATCTATTTATTTTCAAGACACCTATACAACTTCCAGCTCATGAGAACATAGCAGAGGTGCCTATGAAGACAATGTAGACTAGGGTTGGAGTGCGACATAAAACCTGAGGGAGATATACTATATATGAGGCATGGATTGGAGTTTAAAATAAGAATGAGAGCTTTTTGTGACTCCCACTTGCATTCTGTTCACTTGAAATGAAAGTAAGTATAAGTTTACATATAAATTGAGATAAATATTTTATGTTTTACTTATATGTTTTTCTCCTTTTGCAGTGAGTTTGATGAGAGAGATAAAAAGTATGTACTTAGTTCATTGGAGATAGAATTTGGTGTTGGGTGGTCTCATAAATGGTGTTTGAAAGAGATGCGGATACTTATGGCACATCTTCGTGATAATGCACAACATGCATTGCTTTTATTTTTTATATTTATGTGTGTATCTATATAAATAACACATAGAATACAATAAATCGACTTGAGCCTTGAAGAAAAAAAAGCACAGTCAAGAAACTTTATCTGACTTAAGTCATGTACAAGTAAGTAAAGTCAAGAAAGAGGGTTCTTGATGCGTCAAGGACCAATCCTGCACACATCCACATACAATATTTTCAACCATACTTTTTCCTAGTTTCATACTTGTATGCATTTGTTGTATGGTTGAGCCATATATACACATTGCATCTAGTCTTCTCACACCTACTAGAGAGATGGATCTTCTCCCAACCTTATGCCTCTATATATAGCAACTCAAATCAACGAGGACCATAATACATATAAAGATATATATCGATCATGTATATACGCATACATATATATATAAAACACATATTTAGATACATACATATCATACATACATGCCTACATGCACACATATATACATATATGTGCATACACAATTATAAACACACTTTGCATATATCACACAAATGCATATGCATACATATATGTGTGCATACTAACACATGCATACATATATCATATACATGCATAGATATACATACACATGAAACACAACATATATGCATACTAACACATGTATATATATAACACACATGAATACACATACATATATATACACACATATATTGTATACATACATACATACATGAGAGAAATTTCATGCTAAAAAATAGAGCTATATACAAAATTATAGGCGTACCCCCAAGCTTCATGTTGTAACTTAAAAGAACATGTTTGCATCTCTCTGGTGGGATTCACCTATTTTCTAGTTGAATAAAGGAGAACCTATTGTCTGATACCCATTCAAATGATTCAAGTTAACGATCGAGATCAATCCCTTTTTAATGGGAAATTATTACCTTCATACTCATGTCAAAATCAATCAATCTTCAAAATAACCTCTAAAAATATTAAAAAATAAAAATCCATCATTATGTGCTTGAAAAAATATTGAACTATATCATAAAATATAAAGTCATTTTTTTATCTGTTTGGATATCTTTTGTCGTATCCAAGGAGCAGGTGCATAAGTCGATTTCTATCAAAATTTAGTCATAATAGAAGGTTCTTGTTATATCAATACAATACAACTTCCTAAAGAAGTTCTATGGATCTGTGAAATATATCATCTCGTATATCAAGACCTCAAAGCAAAGATGAAGTCGAACCTTGTACCAAGCTTTAAGCATTAAGAATCTTTCCTGGAGAGTCCTGATGATGACACTTACATACGTTGTGCTTCCTAAGAGAACTAGATTACATGGTGGGTCATATGAGGAACAACAAAGAGTGCATCAGTGCGTTTGGGGAAGCATTGAGATTCACAAGAGAAAGGTGGATCAATGCTTTCAAAAATTGACTAAAGGTGAGGAGGAACATGATAGGCCTATTGATATGAAGAAGAAAGAGGTGGATGAGATTGTATAGCTTGAAGGAGAAATAGAGTCATTAAGGGTGCAAGATTATGATTTACATGGAGTTAACACATTGAATCTTATCGAGTCTCATTAAATCTATTCGACGTGTTAACTCCATATAAATCCTCAACTTGCATCCACAATGACTCTATTTCCTCTTCATGCTGTACAATCTCATCCGCCTCTTTCTTCTTCATATCAATAGGCCTATCATGTTCTTTCTTACCTCTAGCCAATTATTGGAAATATTGACCCAATTTTCTCTTCTGAATATCAATGCTTCCCAAAATGCACTCATGCACCCTTTTTGTTCCTCGTATGACCACCACATGATCTAGTCCTCTTAGAAAGAACAACATATGATATCTGAGTATCGTCATCAGTGCTCTCTAGGAAAGCATCTTGATGCTTAAAGCTTCGTATAAGGTTCAACTTGATCTTTGCTTTGAGCTCTCGATATACGAGATGATATATTTCACAGATCCATAGACCTTCTTCAAGAAGTTGTAGTGTATCGATACAATAAGAACCTTTTGTTAACTGATATGCATTGTCTTGGATACCATTGATCTTGATCAGATGTTGGCATCAAGACAATATAGCATCATTTCTTGATGCATTGTCTTGATGCCATTGACTCAGATTGATCAAAATCTGATTGTGTAGCAAATAAAGGTACTAGATATTAACAACTTGATTATTTACATACACATACATTGACATGTACACTACACATACACATTCTCAGATATACACAAATATACATTCTGAAATATAAATACACATACAAAACTATGAATGTATAATGTATGTATGTGTGTATGTATTTAGTATGTATGTGTGTGTATGTATATGTGTGGATGTATGTATGTGTGTGTATGTATGTTTGTGTAAGTGTATGTATATATGTATGTGTATGCATGTATGCTTGTATGTATGCATGTGTATGTGTGGGTATGTATGTATGTGTACGTGCGGATATGTATATATTTTTAAGTGTATGAATATGTGTATATGTATGCATGCATGTGTGTGTATGTATGTATGTATGTGTAAGTGTATCAATGTATGTCTAAGTGTATGTATATGTGTATGTGTATGTATGTATATTTGTGTATGTGTAAGTACATATGTGTAAGTATAAGTATATATGTGTAAGTGTATGTATGTGTGTATGTGTATGCATGTTTATAAATTAATGAGTTTTTTTATAGTCTGATTTATTTTTTGTTTGAGATTAAAATAATAGGAGATATTGTATGGTAGAGCAAAATAAGAGAAGACATAACATACCACCTGAGACATGGTAATTTTTCACAGACGACTACATCTTTAGGGTTTATAAAATATATGAGAATTATATAAATGCATGCTACTACAAAGAACAGAGTCGATTGAGGTCATACATCATAGTTAGGCCAAATGGGCCATCATGGTTTTGTAGCTATATTTTTAAGTATATGTATCATTGAAGCTATATTTTTTATTTTAGTTAAAACACTAATCCTTAATCCTTTTTATTTGTTTCAATGCACCAAAAGGATTATGGTCGATATCCTACAAGAAAGGCAATCAATTTTGCTACACATTGTGGATATCGATGTCTAAGTGAATACATGCAAGATCATCCGAATGTTTTTGTAAGTATTATGAAATTTCATATAATTATTTTATTTTTATTGATGTTTTATATGTTTTATTAATTTATGTTTGCTATATGTACTAGACGAGTATTATGGAGAGATAGATATCGATGAGGTGGAGAGACATATACAAATGGGCTGATCTAGATCGTCATAGAGTGCTCACACATCTACCCATGCTGCCACTATAGATACATCAGATCATGCGGAGGATCATGATAATGAGGATGATCATGATGATGATCACGATGATTAGGACTTACATGATGATGTGGATGATGATGATTAGGATAATTGTTATATTACATTGGATATATATTCTACATTGATATACATATTTTTTTATATCTATATATTTTCTCATTCTAGTTATGTTTTGAATTGTATCTATGGTACTAATTAATGAGAAGTCTTGTTTGAATGATTTCTATTACTTTTTATATTTAACATGTATTTTATTACTTTAATTATATAATTGATTCATATTATATATGTGTTTATATATATATATATATATATATATGTGTGTGTGTGTGTGCGTGTAGTTGTAATGTGTGTATAAATGTATGTATGCACATGTGGGTATACATCTATATTTGTATAAGTAGATATATATCTATATCTATCTATGTGTGTATATATAGGCATGTAGATATGTTTTATGCATATGCATATGTTGTTGGTGCAGGGCAATCAACAATTGAAGTTTTGGGTGAAGACTTGAAGTCAAGGACTGAAGAAAAGACCAAGTCATGAAGCATGAAGGAAATGCATATCCATGAGATAAAGATGTGTATACATATGTACATTATTTTAGAGTCAGTTCATCATATACTTTTGTATGGTCATGAGTTTGTAAAAATTTGCCTATATATACAAAGAAAATGTCGGGGCAAAGTAGAGAGATTATGTGAGAACAAGATTTGAGAAGAATTAGATGTCATTAGACTTTTAGAAGTGAGTAGAATCTCTCTCATTACTCAGATGTAAGAATTTCTCAGAAATGAAAAATGTTGCACCCGATTTTTTTGTGTATTCTCCTTTTGTGCTTGATCATTTCAAGAATCCTTTTGTAGATCTCTAATTCCATAGATAATGAGTCTATGGTTAAAGTTTGAGAGCCTAATTGTAAACACGGTGCGAGAATTATGAGTAGGAACATTCATATGAGAAGAAGTGTTCACTGGTTCCTGAAACAAGCACAAAATTAGATCTTAATGTTTTGGTCAGTTCTCCTACCACAGTGTAAAGTTGTGAGCAAGCAAGCACTCAATCTTTAACTTGGAAGGTAAGCTACCTGTGGCTAAAAGCATTTTCATAAACAGGTTCTAGATTAAGAGAACCAAGTGTTAGAAGTTATAGGTGTCTGAATCGACTTCTCAAAAGAACAATTTTAGACACAGGTGACTTGTTAAATTCATTTCTCAAGATCTACTGAGTCTTTTGAAGTGTTTTAACTTGGAGGATGTGCGCAAACTATAGGTGACACCTTATGCAAAGTTTTATAAAAACATTTACACATTTGATAAGTCAATGAGAGAGATATATGTAGCCGACTTTCTGTAGAGTCTCCTTCTTCACAGTTTATCCAAAATTTTTATTGTGCCTCCAAATTAGTGAAGGTTTTTAGTTACTCTTGATATAGAGGTGCTCTAAATTCAAGAGTAGCTTGTTCTTTTGGAGATTAACGCTCTCCATCAGTGGTATCAGAGCAGGAAGTATCAAAATTGAAGGAAGGAGGACCCCGACTGCTGCAGACATAAAGAATTCAACAATTAAAGATTCAGAAGGTGAAAGCTTGAGAAGGAGGCCAAACGACATCAAGGAATACAAAAGGAGTATCATTCAAAGTAAAGGTACATCTATTACTCATAAAGTTTGAAGAATTCAATACACAAGTGAAGAAAGGATGGGAGACCCTCTTCAAATAGAGAAGTTGGATAGAGAGAACTATCCAGCATGGTCAATGAGGATGGAAGCTCACCTTATGAGCAAAGATTTGATAGGATACATCACAGGTGAAGAAGAAAAGCCTCAGTTCACAGATCCTAGTGTTCCAACTAGGGAAGAATTATCAGATTTGAAGACTTGGATGAAGAAAGATGCTCAAGCCATGAGCATTATTTACATGGCAGTTAATGACTACTTGCTATCTCACATTAGAGGTCTTGAAAGTGCAAGTGATATATGGAATGCTTTGGAGGAGCATTTCCAAAACACCACAAAGTCAAGGAAGGCATCCTTGTGGGCAGAATTTACTACATTCAAGAAGAAGGACTCTCAATCCATCTCAGATTATGTAACAAGGATGAAGGACATCGTAGATGCATTAGGAGCAGTTGATGAAGACATTGAGGAGGATAAATTGGCAAGGCAAATCCTTACAGGTTTGAGAGGTAATGAGAAATGGAAGCCATTCATTTTGTCTACTGAATCATCACTTGATCATTTCACTCCTGATTTAAATCAATTGCTAGGACATATGCTAACCTTTGAGCAGGATGTCAAAGGTGAAAGTGATAAGAGTGCAGGTCAAGCAATGTATTCAAAGGATAAGAAGAAGAATATCAAAGGGAAGCAACAAGCAAATGAAGAGGAAGGTACAACTAGCCGAGCCAACTTCCTGAGAGGAAGAGGAGGTGGCAAAGGTAGAGGAAGAGGTAGGAGTAATAAAGATGGAGTCAAAGCTTGCTGGATTTGTGGTAAGACAAATCACTTAGCTAATGATTGTTGGCATAATACTCAAAGTAATGGTGGATATAATCAAAATTTTAATTCAAGAGGAAGAGGTGGTAGAAATCAAAGAGGTAATTTCAGAGGTAGAGCTAGTAGAGGTTACTTTGGAAGAAATGCAGGAAGAGGATTCCAAAGTCAACAATACAACAATACCTACTACAATTATGCTTCAGATCAGATTCAACATTGATAATGAATGCAACTTGTGAAAGGCAAAGTGAAGACCAAAGAGTCTTCTACATTGACTCACGGTGTAGCAAGCACCTGAGTGGTAACATAGCTTTGATGATTGATTTGGAGAATAAGATAACTAATCATGTAGTTCAAACAGGTGACAATACAAAGCACAATGTGAAGTCAATTGGATCAGTGAAGTCCAAGGATGGTAGTAGTCTCTTGAGTAAGGTTTTGTATGTTCCTACAATTCCTAAGAATCTGATAAGTGTAGGCCAAATTGTTGAAAAAGGTTATGAAATTAGGTTCACTAATGAAGGAGTGTTTCTGGAAGACCCTAGCAATGGGTATAAATAAATTGTTTCAGGGAAGAAAGAAGGAAGATTGTTCACATTAAAGATCCAAGGGAATGTTGGTCATGCCTTGTTCACTTATGGAGGACATAAGATCTCTAAGTTAGATCTTTGGCACAAGAGGCTTGGACATTTTAATGAAAGAGGTATCAAAGATATGGTTAATAATGGTTCAGTGCTTGGATTGCCTAATGTTACAGGTCAACATATGACATACATATGTGAGGCATGTCAATTAGGTAAGGCTCATAAGCAATCTTATTCCAAGCATGGTTTTATGTATTCAGAGAAGCTTGAATTGGTACACACAGATGTGTGGGGACCATCAAAGGATTTCAATATCAATGGTTCAAGGTATTATGTGATTTATGTTGATGATGCTACCAGATGGATCACTATCTATGTGATCAAAGATAAGTCAAAGGTATTCAATACATTCAAACATTATCATGTGTATGCAGAGAGAATTATAGGTCATAAGTTGAAGAGACTAAGGTCAGATGGAGGGGGAGAGTATTTCTCTAATGAGTTCAATGATTACTTATGGAATGCAGGTATAAAAAGGGAAATTACTTGCAGGTACTCTCCTAAACAAAATGGTGTAGCAGAAAGGAGGAATATAACTCTTGTTGTGTTTGCAAGATCCATGATGAAGGAGAAGAATTGCCCAAATTATTTGTGGGCTGAGGCTGTAAATACAACTACTTATTTGGTTAATAGGTTACCATGTAAAGCTTTGCAGGGTATGACACCATATGAGGCATGGTGGGGTAAGAGACCTACTCTATATCATTGCAAAGTATTTGGATGTTTGGCATATGCATATGTGCCATCTCAATTAAGGCACAAATTGGAACCTAAAGCTCAAAAGTATGTGTTTATTGGATATGATGATAAGCAGATGGGATATAGGTTGTGGAGTCCATCCACAAAACAGTTCCTAGTGTCTAAGGATGTTACATTTGATGAGCAAGGTACTTGGTATGCAGGTACAATAAATATTTATGCAAGTGATGAAGAAATTGTGGATCAGAAGAAAGGTAAATCAAAGGTTGAGATATTTGATGAAGAAAAGAACAATGAAGTACAGGTTGAAGTTGAAGAAGTGCCAAGGTTTGATCCAGAGTGTGATGAACCAGAAACCTCAAGGAGTGGAGAACTCAGAAGGTCATCAAGACACAAATGGCAACCTACAAGGTATAGCTATGACACTTCTTTTTTGGCAACCAAATATTATGCTTATATGGTAAAGGCACATGAAGACCCTTCTACATATGAAGATGCAAAAGGTAAGGAAAATTGGGAGAAAGCTATGCAAGAAGAGTATGATGCATTGATGGAGAATGAGACTTGGGATTTGGTTCCTATACCAAATAGTCAGAAGATCATTGGATGTAAATGGGTCTACAAGACAAAGAGGTTTGCAGATGGAAGTGTGTCTAGGTATAAAGCTAGACTTGTTGTGAAGGGTTTTTCTCAGACATATGGTATAGATTATGATGAGACCTATAGTCCTGTGGCAAAGATGACAACCATCAGGACACTCATAGCTATTGCTGCATGTAAAGGTTGGAAATTATGTCAATTAGATGTGAAGAATGCTTTTTTAAATGGTTATATTTCAGATGATGTTTTCATGGCGCAACCACAAGGATTTAGAGATGGAAGGTATCCAGATCATGTGTGCAAGCTCAAGAGAGCTTTGTATGGCTTGAAGTAGGCCCCAAGGGCATGTAATTATAGACTTGTGAAGTTCTTGAAAGAACTTGGTTTCCAAGTATCTAAAGCAGATAGTAGCTTGCTTGTTAAAGCAAGTGATAATGGGTTGATTTACATGTGCATATATGTTGATGATATAATTCTTACAGGTACAGATGAGAAAGGCATTCAAAGCCTAAAGAAGCAAATGGAGAAAGAGTTCAAGATTAGTGACTTGGGAGACTTGTCATATTTCTTGGGCATGGAGATCTCATACACTCAACATGGAGTGTATGTAACTCAAGAAAGGTATTTGAAAAACTTGTTGATCAAGTTTAAAATGGATGATTGCAGGGTAGCACCTACTCCAATGGAAGTGAATCACAAATTGAGCAGATATGGTGGAGAAGAGTTCAAGGATATAAAGCTATATCAAAGTTTGTTTGGTAGTCTGATTTATGCTACTTTAACTAGGCCTGACTTGTCATATGAAGTTGGAGTATTGTCTCAATTCATGCACTGTCCTAGGAAAGAACATTGGATTGCAGGACAAAGATTGTTGAGGTACATTAAGGATACACTCAAAGAAGGTTTGTATTATGGTTTTACATCAGATATAAACATCAAGATATATAGTGATGGAGATTGGGCAGGTAATCGAGATGATAGGAGATCTACATATGGATACTTGTGTTATGTGGGAGATAAGTTAATTTCATGGTGTTCAAAGAAGCAACACACACTTGCTTTGTCATCTACAGAAGCAGAGTATAAAGGTATGGTGGAAGCTGCAAAGGAAGTGATATGGCTTAAGACTCTTATGAAGAGTTTTGATATCATTCAGAGTACACCCACTATTCATGGAGATAACATGAGTTCATTGTATTTAGCTGCTAACCCTGTGTTTCATGCCAGGACTAAACACATTGAGATTTAGTATCACTTTCTAAGAGAGAAGGTGATGGATAAAGAGATTGAAGTCATACATACTTCAACAAAAGATCAGATAGCTGATATGCTAACAAAAAGCTGGGATGGACCAAAGCTACAGAGATTTAAAGACATGGTAGGCATAAAGAAGATAGAGAAAACCTCAATTGATGATTGAGGGGGAGCTGTTGGTGCAGGGCAATTAACAATTGAAGTTTTGGGTGAAGACTTGAAGTTAAGGACTGAAGAAAAGACCAAGTCATGAAGCATGAAGGAAATGCATATCCAGGAGATAAAGATGTGTATACATATGTACATTATTTTAGAGTCAGTTCATCATATACTTTTGTATGGTCATGAGCTTGTAAAAAATTGCCTATACATACAAAGAAAATGTCGGGGCAAAGTAGAGAGATTATGTGAGAACAGGATTTGAGAAGAATTAGATGTCATTAGACTTTTAGAAGTGAGTAGAATCTCTCTCATTACTCAGATGTAAGAATTTCTCATAAATGAAAAATGTTGCACCCGATTTTTCTATGTATTCTCTTCTGTGCTTGATCATTTCAAGAATCCTTTTGTAGATGTCTAATTCCATAGTTAATGAGTCTATGGTTAAAGTTTGAGAGCCTAATTGTAAACAGGCTGTGAGAATTATGAGTAGGAACATTCATATGTGAAGAAGTGTTCATTGGTTCCTAAAACAGGTGCAAAATTTTATGTTAATGTTTTGGCTAGTTCTCCTTCCACAGTGTAAAGTTTTGAGCAAGCAAGCACTCATTCTTTAATTTGGAAGGTAAGCTACTTGTGGTTAAAAGCATTTTCATAAATGGATTCTAGATTAAGAGAACCACAAGTGTTAGAAGTTACAGGTGTCTGAATCGACTTCTCAGAAGAACAGTTTTAGACATAGGTGACTTGTTAAATTCATTTCTCAAGATCTACTGAGTCTTTTGAAGTGTTTTAACTTGAAGGAGGTGCGCAAACTATAGGCAACACCTTGTGCAAAGTTTTATAAAAAACTTTACACATATGATAAGTCAATGAGAGAGATATATGCAGTAGACTTTCTGTAGAGTCTTCTTCTTCACAGTTTATCCAAAATTTTTATTGTGCCTCCAAATTAGTGTGCCTCCAAATTAGTGAAGGTTTTTAGTTACTCTTGATATAGAGGTGCTCTAAATTCAAGAGTAGCTTGCTCTTTTGGAGATTAACACTCTCCATCATATGTGTATATATGCGTATGTGCATATGTGTGTATGTGTATGTGCATATGTCTTTATGTGTATATGCATGTGTATATGTGTGTATGTGCATGTGTATGTGTATTTATATAAGCGTATGTATGTGTATGTGTAGGTATATATCCATGTCTATGTGTGAGTATATGTGTGTATGTGTGTGTGTATGTGTAAGTATATGTGTGTGTACATGTGTGTATGTGCATGTGTATGTGTATGTGTATAAGTGTATGTATGTGTGTGTATGTGTAGGTATATATGCATGTGTGTGTTTATGTGTGTAGGTGTATGAGTATGTATATGATGTATGTGCATGTGTGCGTAAGTCTACGTATGTATGTGCATGTGTATGTGCATGTGTATGTGTATGTATATATATATATATATATATATATATATATATATATATATATATATATATATATATATATATATATATATATATATATATGTGTGTGTGTGTGTGTGTGTGTGTGCATATGTATGTTGTGCTTGTATGTGTATATGTAGGTATATGAATGTGTATATATATGAGCATGCATGTGCATGCATCTTCATTTGCATCCATGTGTATGTGCATGCATGTGAATATGCATATGCATGTGTATAAGTATGTGTTAATGTGTGTATGAGTATGTGTATATGGAGTAATGCATGTATGTCCTTTTATGTGTTTGTAGATTGTTTTGTGCATATCCACTTGTTTATGTGTGTGTGTATGTGTATGTGTAAGTGTATGTGCATGTATGTGTATGTGCATGTATATGTATGTGTATGTGCATGCGTATGTGTGTGTATATGTGTGAGCATGCATAGTCATGTATATGTGTATATGTGCAAATGAATAAGTAAGTGTGAGTATGTTAATTTATGAAAATAAAAAAATTTAAATGATATTCAAACAATAACAATTGTATTTACAATAATTAGTCATATTTTATGCTTGGAGAACTTTTTGAATAACGTGTGAGAGATAGAGATAGATAGATAGATAGATAGATAGATAGATAGATAGAGAGAGAGAGAGGTAGAAATTGAAAGAGAAAGAGGTAGAAAGAAGGAGAGAGAGGGGAAGAGAGAGAGAGAGAGAGACAATAAGAGAGGGATTAGAAAAGAGACAGATCCAAAAAGAGATTGTTGGAGGTTCTAAGCGCAACACACATCTGAACATTGGAGAGCACTGCAATTAGATGTGTGTAGATGAAGATCGAAGAGCGATCCAATGTTTTTTTCATCAAAAGCAACCATAACATAAGCGATAAAAAATCATCATGTTCTTGATAATTGAATGCATCGTATAAGTGACTCATAAGCATCACATAAGCAACATCAAATAGCATTGCATAAACGACATCAAATAGCATTGCATAAGTGATGCTTCCTAACAAGTCATATCAGTGATGCTTACGAGCAAGCCATATAAGCGACGCATGAGGAGCGACACTATTGTGTACATCATTACGAGCATCAAAATAAATGTTGTTTAGATGAGGTACATGCTCCATGCCCGGTCCGATGAAACGCACAATCCCATAGCGAGGAAAATGTGTCATGTCAACCATCGTTATGACCCCGTATTCCTTGTAGTGGAATAGGGTCGACATCAATCTCGTGATTTTCTTATAGATGAATAACTTCTATTATTCTAGCTATACCATGGCTCATGTCATACTTCCATACATTCAACACAATAATGCTGCAAGTCAAAAGTTCCTACAAATGAATTTGTGGTGTAGCTTATTTGGAGCTATACTATTATTCGTGTTATCATTGAACCTTCTTTAACAACCAATGTCATCAGATTGCCTCTTATCTCTAGTCTTGTTTACAGTAGAGAGAGCAATATGAGTAATAGTGATGAAGCACAACGTCGACCCGATTTTAAAAACTTTTTGTGTATTGTTTTAACTTCTTACGCACATCATGGAATAGTGCATCAAATCTCAAAGACTCCAACCACACAAGAAACCTCTAGCCATTAAACATTGATTATGAAGAAGACTGTTAAAATAATGTCATAGAATAGGATTAGATAGATTCTCTTTTGTATAATATTTATTTATTGCGTAACAAAAATTTAATACCTAAAAGATGAATTTCTTGACATTAAGTTTAAAATTCTTTGTAAACATTTTATTCTAGGTTATTCTATTTCATGGTATACATATGTGTGTGTATGTATGTATGAATGTATCTACATATGTATGTATGTATGTGTGAGAAAACTTGTGTATATGTATGCATGCATGTTTGTATGCATACATACATGCATGCATGTACATATACACTTATGAATGTAAAGATGTGTCGGCGTGCATGCATGTACAAACACAGATATGTATATAAAGATGTGTTTGCGTATGTATGTACATACGTACATACACACACTCATATATATTTATGCATATGTATATGTACGTATGTATGTATGTATATATATATGTTTGTATGTCTATATCTATATATATGTATCTCTCTCTCTCTCTCTCTCTATATATATATATATATATATATATATATATATATATATATATATATATATATATATATATATATATATATATATATATATATAGAGAGAGAGAGAGAGAGAGAGAGAGCGATTAGCAATGCATGGACCTCAAAGTGTACAAAGTTGGTGGATGAAATAATGCATAATATACAAGAGAAATGTTTTATTTCTACAAAAAGAGATTGCATGTTTAGAGGAAGAGAATTCATTTCTATAGAATAATATAAAGGAAAAGGATTCAATCCTTGCACAAAAAATACAAAGAGCATTTCATTATATGCAAGGATCAATGATAAAATGCACAAACTTTGCCATTCTTCTTTGAGTCAAATTTCAATGTCAATTGGAGCACACAAAATATTAACTTGCGACTTAAAAAATTATTTAAGATATATGTGGTGGAAATCAAGAAGAAGACCATACACATCTTCTGAATCATTGTATCAAAATGAATAGATTTCATTCTATCCTACGATTACCAGTAGAAAATCGAATAAATAGTGTGATTAGGAAGGAGGTAATGAGAAACATGAAAATCCTCATTAGTCATAAAGAGATTTGATACACTTGCAACGATGTTGGCATAAGTTCAAATGGTTATGAGGAATTATTTAAACTTACAAAAGTGACAATAGAAGAATGAGGGGTTAGATATAATTTACTTTCATTGCATATTCAGTAAAACTTGCAAAACAAGTTAGGAATAATTAAGGTCAATTCGAAATTGGAAATTATCATCATATTGAAGATGTTAGATATGCTTAATACTCCACCCTCATGTGACCACAAATGATCCATGCTGCTCTAAGTTGTAAGGCTCCCATTATGAGGAGAAGCCATTATGAGAGCCCGAACATTTGTGGAACCCTAAGTTCCAAGTTAGATGAGGTCTATGTGTGACCGTTGATGGTTGTAGACGATCTTTGTGAGCCTAGCCATTAGGTTAGGTAGGGCATAAACTTCCAGGCCATTGGGTTGCCATTTAAGGTGAAAATAAAGGCCCTGTGGCATCGCATGGTTTCGCCATATAACCTTAATGGGGGGAGTGCACAGGGGGGCTTGCCCCCTTTTGCGGGGTCCGGGGGGCATATCCCCCCAGCCCGTAGGGCCGAGACAGTAGGAGTTCTGGTCGTGGAGATATTGTTAGATCGTATATTTTACCGACTATTTTGTATCTCTTGACTACGTTTATCTATACCGAACCGCCTTGTAAAAGCTATATAAGCACGACCTAGGTTGAGCTTTACATAGCATTCCGGACTAGTAAGCCCTTCATCTCGAGACTGTCTAGATCACCATCTAAGCTCCACAATGGGAGCGCACGGGTGGCTGTTGGTGTAAATCACAAGCCTACACATTTGGCTTGGAAGACATCATGAAGACTCTACATGCATAAAGAACCATAGGAACATATGCTAGTGATTACTTACCACTTTACCTCATTGTAAAAGTCAATTTGACTTAGAATCTTTTGTAATCACCTACCCAAATGATTCGTGGAAACGTTAGTTCACTTGATTGAGAGAATATCTCCAAGATTTTAGAAGCTTGATTAGAAGGAGCCAAGAATTTGAATTTGAATTCAAATTCTTACACATTCCATAAAAAAGGTGAACTTGAAAAGTCGCGGAGAGAGACATCACTCCCGAGCTTCATTCTACTGTCATTGAGTGTGTGTGAGCACTACATCATAGTCTACACCTATCTACACCATTAGGCAATGCTTGTCATGCCAATGGGATTGTACACGTGTTAATTTATAGATACATTTACATCATTCATCTGTGTGCTCACTGATTGTCTACTCCAAAGTCTGTCAACTTGTCAAGGGCATATCTCAGCCAATACTCCACCACATTCAGTGATTCAAAGCTTTTTGGATTCAGCTCAAATTCATCTACATGTTGACAAAGTTTGAAGTGATCTCATTCAGCCAAGTCAGAGAAATCGTCGTCAAGATGCTCACTGCTCTATCTCTGCTACAATCCTAAAAAGTCGGGTTGAATATCCCTAGAAGGAATTTTATCAGTTGCTACTGTGCTGGTCACACTGAGCAAAACATTCAGCACGTGTCAAGACCAAAATAGAAGGTCTTCTTGACTTTGTGACTTCCAAAGTTATCTGTTTTGATTCAATCATTACACACTTCATTTCCAAAGGACATAGGCCATTTCTTGGTGTCATTGGAAAGCTAAGTAAGTCTAGTAATCAAGTCTGAAGCTAAAGAGGGCTGGTACAAAGCAGGTTTT
The DNA here is from genome assembly GCA_020310875.1 of Ceratopteris richardii. NCBI lineage: Eukaryota > Viridiplantae > Streptophyta > Polypodiopsida > Polypodiales > Pteridaceae > Ceratopteris > Ceratopteris richardii. Next base: position 89,882,666 of record CM035440.1, read on the forward strand.
AGTAGTACCTACTCAATCTCTTGGATCATCCATCCATCTTTCCCAACAGTGGTATCACAACAAATAAGGTAAAATGGGAGATGGTTTTCCTTAATTTATTGAAAAATTGGACAGGAACAATTATCAAGCTTGGTCTCTACGGATGAAGACCTACTTACAAGGAAGGATGAGGTATTTAATTGTTTTAAGAAATATCTTGCACTAGTTGAAAATCAGACAGGAAGGAATTTGAAGAGGCTAAGGTCAGATGGAGGAGGTGAGTACTTCTCGAATGAATTTGAGGACTTCTTGCAGGACAGAGGCATCAAAAGGGAAATAACCACAAGGTACTCTCCTGAACAGAATGGGGTAGCTGAAAGAAGAAATAGGTTAATTGTTGAGACTGTTAAATCTATGCTTAATGAGAAGAAATTACCTAACTATCTATGGGCAGAGAGTGTTTCTACTTCCACCTATCTCATAAACAGGTTACCATCAAAATCACTTGATGGTATGACACCATATGAAGCATGGCATGGTAAGAGACCATCATTGGATCACTGCAAAATTTTTGGATGTGTAGCATATGTACACATTCCTTCACAGGTAAGAGGAAAGCTAGATCCAAAGGCTGAAAAATGTATTTTCATCGGATATGATTTAAATAAAAAAGGTTACAGGTTTTATAACCCTACCAATAAGGGATTTATGGTAAGCAGAGATGTGATCTTTCATGAGGATGATTCTTGGTATGAGAATGAATGTAGGAAGGTCAAACTACCCTATGATTTGGAAGAAGAATTTCCAAAACTTACAAAGGAAGAACCTACTCAGGATGGAGAGTCAAGTTCAGATGATGAAGATGTTGGAAATGAGGTAGGCCCTTGGGCTCATGTCACAGGTCCATGGTTCCATAGTTCCAGTCATGTACAACATTAATTCCAGCAATCTTCCATATTGACAAAACATGAACATATCACAACTTAATCATACAAATGATGAGACAAAGATAGAGAAAGAATAGACGACATGTGTAAGGTGTTACGTAAGCCATCGCTTACTCATAGTATCATATATACCAATGTTCAATGTACAATGTGGGAGCAAAATTCTCAACCATTCTATGTGATGAGAAATAGATGAATGAGTGAATGTACAATGTAACAAACATATTCAGATGTATGGGCAGTAATCTGAATATACATGCGATGTGTGACCTTATAGGTTATAGAAGAGTGAATATGAGTGACTGAATGAGGAAGGATCAGTGTGAAACTGATGGTCAACAAACCTACATCTAAACTTAGGCTATGGAAGACCCTAAGTTAGATACGTGTGTGAAAAGATCACATACTTATAAAGTAGCATAGAATGCTAACAAGATTGTTGTCGGAAATCCTCAAACTCATGTGAACACACCTTCTCAAACACCTCATAAAAATATGCATAAAGCATATAAGTACTGATTCTCTTGTACCTATGCCGAATAGGACTCCTTCTGATATGAACGCCACAGCCTCCATAGACTTCAAGTAGTACCTGTGTGCATAAAGAGAATATGTACCTGAATACTTAACATAAGATGTGAATCTTATGTTAATCACCATCTAATGTCTTTGAAGTAGCCCGATATCTTCTTTGTAGAAGACAATCTTCAACCTAACATCTTCTTGTAGAAGATGATCTTCAAATACGCCATGTAGATGGTCCCATCCAATGTCTTTGAAGTAGCCAGACATCTTCTTGTAGAAGAGAATCTTCAACCTAATATCTTCTTGTAGAAGATGATCTTCAAATGCATCATGTAGATGGGTGATCCTCACCATCAAGCTGCTAATGACCAAGTCTTCTTGCCATGAACAAGAGATAACCTCCTCTCCATGAGGTAGAGTGTGAGCACACCCTTCATCTTCTCCAAGAAGAATCATTAAGAAGAACTCCATAGCTGCTCCTCAACATGCTTCAAGTTAGCACCATGGCTGCCCCATGTGCTAGAAGAAACACCACCTCTACTGAGGTCCAAGCTCTAGAAAGCTTGTGTTGATCCTTGGTGAAGGATGAATACAATGAGCCCAAAGTGCTTCTTTTATAGTATTTGATGATCCTTGAAAAGCTCATAATAAAGCAATAAATCATAGCGATCGTAGATAAAAAATCTCTTCGCATATATCTCCGTCCGTCGTTTTCGTAATTGGAAAACATCCGCAAAAAAACACGTTTGCTATTGAGTTTAATTAAAGCAAAAGTATGTCTGAAAAATCGCGAACGCTCTGCGTGCTGCTCACGGGATTTGAACCCGGACCACTAGGGTGAGAGGACAGCGACTTAACCATCTTGCCCACGCTCATTGCTTGTACAAGAAATGAATACGATTACTATATATGCTTGTGGCGCCCGTTTGCTTGTAGGAAGGAGTCATATCATAGCTACACATGGTATGTTAGCTTAGCAAAATTTGACCCAATTGAACATTGTTTCCAACAATCCCCCCTACAATGTCATATTGGTACAATCTGAACTGGATCTGCAAACTTTATAATCTGCAAATTACCACAAGCTTCAAATAGCCTGTCACAAGCTTCAAGCTTGTACTTCTGCACCTCAGAACTTGTTCTTCAAAAGTCTTCTTCAAAACTGAATTTGACTTTCCTTCAAGAAACTTGAACTTGCTAAATATGAACCATAATACTTGAGAAAATATGCAAACTAGATATCCAATAGTGTACACATCAAGCAATCACTGCTCAACAAATGTAGCATGAACTGTCTCTGAACCTGCTATCTCCTGTCTTCAAAAAGCTGAAAACATACACTCGGATCTTTATATTTGCATTTACCTTTCGAAAAAGGATTTCTCAATGTACTTCTGCTGTGTCATGTAAATACACTAAACAAAATCAGGAACTGAATCCTGGAATCTGTGACTGTCAACTCACAATGTAGTGTATTATGAACACTGCTGGTTCATCTCTGACTGTACTCAACTCAATATGAGTCAAAACATCTATGATGTCATCATGTCTTCATCCTTTAAATCCTTCATACCTCTTTCCTTCAGAACCTGGTATAAACATATATGTGCGCACTTCTGAAATATACCTTTCTGAAATATCAAGCTTCTCTTCAATAGAACTCTGGAACCTTCTCCTGAACAGGAACTTTCTCCAAACATTCTTCTTCTTCTTCTTCTTCTTCCTTCTTTCAATAAATCTGATGTTTAGTGATCAATACCTGTATTTGAAACAAAATCTCTGAACCCTTTTTATTAGCACTGCAGTTGCTAATAGCTTTTTACTGTAAGTCTTTAGCTTCCCATATTATAGAATAAGGTTAGCTGATAAAACCTTGTTGAAAGCATTTTAGGATTCATACCCTTCTGCAACATAACAAGTATTTCTATCTCTCTGTAACACAAATGTGATAGAATCTGAATCTTTGACTTACTTCTTCGAATGCTAAGAACCTTACCAAACAAAGGATAGACAACTGACTCATAAATGTTCAAGATCATACAAGATCATACAAGATCAATGATCTCTCCTGTGTAGAATCTGCTCTCATCAAACCTTCATGAATGAATGTTTGATTTGTTACCTGAATGTCTCCAAGTGTCCATGCTTCTCAAAAAGTTGTAAAACTTTTCTTCAAACAAATCCTTCAAGGAATCTGCAATTCCTACTTGAAATATAAGTGGACAAACTTCTCACCTTGAGAACTCCAAAAGCTGCAAGTTGATACTTCATAACTTTCATATTTTTTCCCGGGTGAAATGTGATAGTACCTGCTTGATTTTCTTTTGGCTAACTCCACTTTTCAATCAAGTGATAGGATATGATGGAACACCTTTTGGAATACAAACATGTATCCAAAAATCTAGACAATCATAAAAAGTAGATTCTTCAACTGACTGGTACATCAACAAGTCTGAATTTTTTGAAGTTTTTCTGAAAATACTGAATATGAGGTAACCTTTTCCAAACATAAAACCTCAACGCAAGTCTTCAACATCTGCTACAAAAAACTCTTTTACCTCAAGAGTTAGATAAAGAAGAAATATACTTCTCTGCAACTTGTCATATACCAAGTAGCTCTGTATTGACACTCCAAGAATTCTTTGAGGGAACATATAAGCTGCCCGCTTAAAAGCTTCAACTAAAATATAACTCATACATATATGAGTTAAAAAATATATCTGCTGCTTTTCTTTCTCTCAATGCAATTCTTTGTCAAATCTACTAAATCATGACCAAGTGTAATGCAAAACAAGAAACTGCTTCTTCTTTAAACAAGATGTTCTCGTAGACTTGTCTTTGGATGTAGAGGATAATATAGGAAAAGTATATGGAAAATATATGAGAAAAGGAAGCCTTACTTTTCTTTTGGAAATGATGGACTTTCTTCTTCTGCATCTTTCTTCCACCTGATGATGTCAACATCTTCAAACTTCTCTTCTATACCTTTTGTTCTCTTCATCTTGAAGTAGCTTCTTCGAATGAACTTTTCTCTTTCTCTAATTCTAAGAGTAAGAGATAAAACAAACATGGTATATAAATGGAAGTGAATATAGAAACATGTTTTATCATCTCCTCATATCTCTGAATCAAAATGTTGTTTCAAATGTCTGAAATGACTAAATTCACCAATCGTTGTCTGAATGATGAATTACCCTTCTAGAGTTACCTTCTCTAGATACATTTGTACCTTGATATCCAACCAACTTACAACAGAAAATTGGCTGAAAAAACTCATCTCATCTCTGCGCTTGTCTTCTTAGATGAACTTTCTTGCCATGAAAGAGATCTTCTCAAAACTCTCTAGAAAAACCTCTAGATACCTGTTTTGATGTAGCTAATGCTTTAACTTTCAAATGATGAAAGTGTATAAAAGCAATCCTTGAATTTCTTCAAATCTCTTCATAACTGCTCTTCTAAGATATGACCTGCAAATGATAATCTGATAGTAGAAACTGATACCTGTGATTTGATGTGGATCTGATTTCTTCATCTTCTCTAAACCATTGTTCTTCCTTGAATTTGAAGTAGTCTTCTCTTCATCAAGTCTGGGTCTTCAAATAATACTTTTGTAAAGTATTTGCATACTCTTCCAAAAATATTCGGCTGCTAACAGATCATCAACTTCATACTCCACACTGATGAATGTAACTGAAGTGTCTAATTCTCAAATCTCTACTCATCTAGATTAAGTGTGTATGTCAAATGTCAAATATTAGAAGATGCTTTCAAATCATATGTTGTAAATCTGGAAGTCTAGGAACCTGGGATTATGAATGAGCCTTAATGCATTGATGCCAAAGATCTAAAGTTCTATAACCAAAACCTTAGTGCTCTGATACCAAATGTTGGAAGTGAGGTAGGCCCTTAGCTCATGTCATATGTCCATGGTTCCATAGGTCCAGTATATACAACATTAATTCCAGCAATCTTCCATATTGACAAAACATGAACATATCACAACTTAATCATACAAATGATGAGACAAAGATAGAGAAAGAATAGACGACATGTGTAAGGTGTTACGTAAGCCATCGCTTACTCATAGTATCATATATACCAATGTTACATCTTGAAGTAGCAAACACTCTTGACTTCTATTTGCCACGCGCTGTCGGCGATGGGATTTGAACTCGGGTCGTTTGGATGGGAGGACAATGCTTTATCCACTGCGCCCACGCCATTTACTTGTAGAACTAATGGAAAGAACATATATACATTCTGAAAACTGGTATAAACTTTGACCAATTTCCAACCAATGAGACATTGTTTTCCAACAGAAGATACAATCAACCTTGAAGAGTTCAAGGCATGGAAGTCCAAAGGCAAAATGAAGATGAAGAAGCTTGAGGACATACCAGAATCTTCAACTCAATCAATGAGAAGGTCTCAAAGAGAAAGCAAAAAACCTATCAGATATGGGTATGATACATCTCTTGTTACTAAACATTCAATTTATCTTGCAAAGGATTTGTCAAATGAAGAACCAAGTTCATATGAAGAAGCTATCACCAAATCAGAATGGAAAGAAGCTATGGATGAGGAGATTGAAGCACTCAAGGAGAGTGATACATGGGAGTTAGTACCCAAGAAGGACTCCATGAAGGTAATAGGATCTAGATGGATCTATAAGTTGAAAAGAAATTCTGATGGCACAATTAACAGGTACAAGGACATATTGGTAGCCAAGGGTTTTGCACAAACCCAAGGCATTGACTATGAGGAGACATTTTCTCCTGTGGCCAACATGCCAACAATCAGAGTGTTGGTTAGTGTGGCTGCATCAAAGAATTGGAACATGTACCAATTGGATGTCAAGAATGCTTTCTTGAATGGATGGATCTCAGAAGAGGTTTATATGTCACAACCTCCTGGCTATGAAGACCCTAAGAAGGTAACTTATGTTTGCAAATTAAAGAAGGCTTTATATGGATTGAACCAGGCACATAGGGCATGGAATTACAGGCTACCTACATACCTCCAAGACCAAGGATTTGTTATGAGCAAGGCAGACACTTCTCTGTTCATTAAGAGAAGTAATTCAGAGGTAATCTATCTTTGTGTTTATGTTGATGACATCATCATTATAGGCAATGATGTTAATGGAATCAGAAGCATCAAAAGCTAGATGATGAAGGAATTCAAGATCAATGATCTTGGATTATTGAAGTATTTTTTGGGACTTGAATTAGTCTACACTAATTCAGGGATATACATTACTCAGAAGAAGTATGTGCAAGACATGTTGAAGAAATTTCACTTGCAGGATGCTAAAGCAGCTAGCACTCCAATGGAGGTGAATCTAAAGTTAAGTGCCCATGAAGGTGATGAAGTCCAAGACATTAGAGGTTATCAAAGCATGGTGGGTAGCTTGAACTATGTTACCTTAACTAGAATGGACATTGCATATGGAGTCAGTGTGCTAAGTCAATTCATGCACAAACCAAGGATACCTCACTTAGAGGCTGCAAAAAGGATCTTGAAGTATCTCAAGGGTACACAAAACCATGGTTTGAATTTTCCTTATACTTCAGATATTGAAATAAAAGTTTATTTAGATGCAGATTGGGCAGGATGCAAGGATGATAGGAGAAGCACTTCTGGATACATTTCTTTTGCAGGTGACAAACCAATTTCATGGTCTGCAAAAAAGCAACCAACTGTTGCATTGTCTTCTACAGAAGTAGAGTATAGAGGGCTAGCTAATGCCACTCAAGAAGTAATTTGGATTAAGCTTTAGTATACAGAATTGGGCCTGTATACTAGGCCTCCAATTATCTTTGGAGATAATACAAGTTCTCTTCACCTTGTAGCTAATCCTATCTATCATGCTAGGACAAAACACATAGAAGTACATTATCATTCTATGAGGGAGAAGTTGCTAAGCAAGGACATTTAGCTGACCTATGTGTCAACCAGCATGCAATGTGCAGATTTGCTGACTAAAGCTTTGGATGGGACCAAACTTTGCAGGTTCAAATCTATGATTGGATTGCAGGATGTACTTGAAGATTGAAGATGAAGACTTAAGCCAAAATGTTTGGCTTGAGGGGGAGCTGTTGGTGTAAATCACAAGCCTACACATTTGGCTGGGAAGACATCATGAAGACTCTACATGCATAAAGAACCATAGGAATATATGCTAGTGATTACTTACCACTTTACGTCATTGTAAAAGTTAATTTGACTTAGAATCTTTTGTAATCACCTACCCAAATGATTCGTGGAAAAGTTAGTTCATTTGATTGAGAGAATATCTCCAAGTTTTTAGAAGCTTGATTAGAAGGAGCCAAGAATTAGAATTTGAATTCAAATTCTAACACATTCCATATAAAAGGTGAACTTGAAAAGTCGCGGAGAGAGACATCACTCCCGAGCTTCATTCTACTGTCATTGAGTGTGTGTGAGCACTACATCATAGTCTACACCTCTCTACACCATAAGGCAATGCTTGTCATGCCAATGGGATTGTACACAAGTGTTAATTTATAGATACATTTACATCATTCATCTCTGTGCTCACTGATCGTGTACTCCAAAGTGTGTCAACTTGTCAAGGGCATATCTCAGCCAACACTCCACTAAATTCAGTGATTAAAAGCTTGTTCGATTCAGCTCAAAGTCATCTACATGCTGACAAAGTTTGAAGTGATTTCATACAGCCAATTTAGAGAAATCTTCGTCGAGGTGCTCACTGGTCTATCTCTGCTACAGTCCTAAAAAGTCGGGGGTATACCAAATCTTGCTAAAATAATTTCTCTTAGCATAGTTCATTATTTTACATCATTCGACTTGCTAATTTAGCTTACTAAGCTAATTGAATATCCCTAGAAGGAATTGTATCAATTGCTACTGTGCTAGTCACACTGAGCAAAACATTCAGCAGGTGTCAAGACCAAAATAGAAGGTCTTCTTGACTTTGTGACTTCCAAAGTTATCTGTTTTGATTCAATCATTACACACTTCATTTCCAAAGGACAAAGGCAATTTCTTGGTGTCATTGGAAAGCTAAGGAAGTCTACTAATCAAGTCTGAAGCTAAAGAGGGCTGGTACAAAGCAGGTTTTAGCAGTACCTACTCAATCTCTTGGATCATCCATCCATCTTTCCCAACAAACTGTTGGTGTAAATCACAAGCCTACACATTTGGCTTTCAAGGCATCATTAAGACACTACATGCATAAAGAGCCATAGGAACATATGCTAGTGATTCCTTACCACTTTACCTCATTGTAAAAGTCAATTTGACTTAGAATCTTTTGTAATCACCTACCCAAATGATTCGTGGAAAAGTTAGTTCACTTGATTGAGAGAATATCTCCAAGTTTTTAGAAGCTTGATTAGAAGGAGCCAAGAATTTGAATTTGAATTCAAATTCTTACACATTCCATATAAAAGGTGAACTTGAAAAGTCGCGGATAGAGACATCACTCCCGAGCTTCATTCTACTGTCATTGAGTGTGTGTGAGCACTACATCATAGTCTACACCTGTCTACACCATTAGGCAATGCTTGTCATGCCAATGGGATTGTACACAAGTGTTAATTTATAGATACATTTACATCATTCATCTCTGTGCTCATTGATTGTCTACTCCAAAGTCTGTCAACTTGTCAAGGGCATATCTCAGCCAATACTCCACCACATTCAGTGATTCAAAGCTTGTTGGATTTAGCTCTAAGTGATCTACTTGCTAAAAAATTTTGAAGTGATTTCATTCAGCCAATTCAGAGAAATCGTCGTCGAGGTGCTCACTGGTCTATCTCTTCTACAATCCTAAAAAGAGGGGGGTATACCAAATCTTGCTAAATTAATTTCTGTTAGCATAGTTCATTATTTTACATCATTCCACTTGCAAATGTTAGCTTACTAAGCTTATTGAATATCCCTAGAAGGAAATTTATCAATTGCTACTGTGCTGGTCACACTGAGCAAAACATTGAGCAGGTGTCAAGACCAAAATAGAAGGTCTTCTTGACTTTGTGACTTCCAAAGTTATCTGTTTTGATTTATCACTTACACACTTCATTTCCAAAGGACATAGGCCATTTCTTGGTGTCATTGGAAAGCTAAGATAAGAGAAGTTGCTAGTGCACGTGACAGTATTCCTTATAGGGGAAGGATCAAGTGAAGTGAAGAAATTATGCTACGATGTAATATATTTTGTTGGACCACTTCAAAACTACCAAACATCTGAGTCTACTACAAACATACATTCTTAATTAAAAGATGGGTCATAGCTACAAACAATAATAAATGCCCATTCTTCATTCTGAACAAGATTTGTAGAATTTGTTTTAGATGTAGAGGCCTCTACAACAATCATTCAGCCTCTTTCTTTTTTGCCTCTTTTGTAGTGCATTTTGGAAAAATCTTTATAACATGATCATTTCCTTTACATTATTTTGCGAATTATTTTTCTTTTCTATTTTGTTTTCATCTTTATCTTCCCATTTTTAATATGCAAAATTAGCAGATTTTTGCTTACTAATAGATGAGCTCCCTTTACCTTTGCCCTTCTGACTAGTTAAGAAAGCTTGATCTATAACATGCATAATGGACTTGTTCTGCCTAGATTGATCTTTCTGTAATAAAAAAGAGACCAAGTCCTCAAACGTTAACGCACTTGGATTTCCTTTCATCATCAATCAAATAGTAGAAATAAAACTCTAGTATGACTTGTTCATCATTAGAAATCAATTTCTCCTTCAAATCTTTGCTCTTTGTCAATAAATTTTCCTTAGAATCTCCTTCATTCATATGCTCACTCTCCAACTATTTTTGGACATCAGCAATACAAGCCTCATTTCTTGCATGGTACAAAAGTGATAAGTGTATCCTAAGCATCCTTTGTTGTTTTGCAAGAGTGAATCTGAGGGATAATGAAATGTTTGATAGACAAAGATATCAATGCATATGGATGGGCATCTATTCAATCCCCAAAAAAGTTGCTCTATACTAAGTGCAGCAAGAACCACAGCACGAATAGGTATTTGAAGATTGTCATCTTCAAAGACATCTACATCACCTTCAATAACCATTTTACAAGTGTAGTAGGTCTTTCAATGTCTTGCACAATATTCAACAATCCTTTTGAGACCAATACATGACACATCATATATGCCCAAATGGATAATTGGTATAATATAACTTGTCCTCAACATCCAACATACCAAATACATCATTTCTTGTGGACATGGCCATTGATTAAAACATTATGATGCAGAAAAAAGACTGTATCTCAAAAATTTGAGCATAACTTGATGGAGAGTGTTAATCTCCAAAAGAACAAGCAGCGCTTGAAGATAGAGCACCTCTATATCAAGAGTAACTCAAAACCATCACCAATTTGGAGGATCAATACTTACTTTCCAAATTCTTGAACAAACTGTGAAGAAGATGACCACACAGAAAGTCTACTGCCCATAACTCGCTCATTGACTTACCAATTGTGAAAAGGTTTTGACAAAACTTTGCACAAGGTGTCCCCTATAGTTTGCCCACCTCCTCCAAGTTAAATCATTCCAAAACACTCAGTAGATCTTGAGAAATGATCTTAACAAGTCAGCTATGTCTAAAATTGTAGTTCTTTATAGTAGACTTTTGACACCTGCAACTTCTAAAGCTTGGTTCTCTCAAATTAGAACCCATTTATGCAAATGCCTCTAGCCATAGATGGCTTACCTTCCAACTTAGATTGTGACTCCTCATTTCTGCAAAACTTTACATTGTGCACTAAAAAATGATCAATTCCTTGACTATTGAGATTGCACCTATTTCAGAAAACACTCACCACTTCTTCACATATGAATGTTCCTACTCATAATTCTCAGATCTTGTTTACAATTAGGCTCTCAAACTTTAACCATAGACTCATTAACTATGGAGTTAGACATCTACAAAATGATTCTTGAAATGATCAAGCACAGAAGGAGAACACTCGGAAAGATCGGGTGCAACTTTTCTTCATTACTGGAAAACTTTACATCTGGATGAGAGAGCTATCTTACTGACTTCACAAGTGTCTAATGACTTCTAATTCTCTTCAAATCTTGTTCTGACATACTCTCATATATTTTCCCCGACATTTTTCCTTGTATATATAGGCAAATATTTACAAGCTCATGACTATACAAAAGTATAAGTGAACTATCTCTGAATTAATGTACATATGTATACATATCTTCATTCTCTGAATATATAATTTCTCCATGCTTCATAAATTGATCTTTTCTTCACTCCTTGACTTCCAAACCTTTATCAAAACTTCAATTGTTGATTTCCCTGCACCAACAACTCCCCCTCAATCATCAATTGAGGTTTTCTCTATCTTCTTTGTACCTACCATGTTTTTGAATCTCTGTAGCTTTGGTCCATCCAAGCTCTTGGTTAGCATATCAGCTATCTGATCTTTTGTTGAAGTATGTATTACGTCAATCTCCTTATCCATCACCTTCTCTCTTAGAAAGTGATACTGAATCTCAATATGTTTAGTCTTGGCATGAAAAACAGGATTAGCAGCTAAATACAATGAACTCATGTTATCTCCATGAATAGTGGGTGTACTCTGAGTGATGTCAAAACTCTTCATAAGAGTCTTAAGCCATATCACTTCCTTTGCAGCTTCAACCATACCTTTGTACTCAGCCTCTATGGATGATAAAGCAACTGTGTGTTGCTTCTTTGAACACCATGAAATTAACTTATCTCCCACATAACACAAGTATCCGTAAGTTGATCTCCTATCATCAGGATTACGTGTCCAATCTGTATCACTATATATCTTGATGTTTGTATCTGATGTAAAACCATAATACAAACCTCCTTTGAGTGTACCCTTAATGTACCTCATCACTCTTTGTCCTGCAATCCAATGTTCTTTCCTAGGACAATGCATGAATTGAGATAATACTCGAACTGCATATGACAGGTCAAGCCTAGTTAATGTAGCATAGATGAGACTACCAACCAAACTTTGATATAGCTTCATCTCCTTGAACTCTTCTCCTCCATATCTGCTCAATTTGTGATTCACCTCCATTGGAGTAGGTGCTACCCTGCAATCATTCATCTTAAACTTGATCAACAACTTTTTCAAATACCTTTCTTGAGTTACATACACTCCATGTTGAGTGTATGAGATCTCCATGCCCAAGAAATATGACAAGTCTCCCAAGTCACTAATCTTGAACTCTTTCTCCATTTGCTTCTTTAGGATTTGAATGTCTTTCTCATCTGTACCTGTAAGAATTATGTCATCAACATATATGCACATGTAAATGAACCCATCATCACTTACTTTGACAAGCAAGCTACTATATGCTTTAGATACTTGAAAACCAAGTTCCTTCAAGAACTTCACAAGTCTATAATTCCATGCCCTTGGGGCCTGCTTCAAACCATACAAAGCTCTCTTGAGCTTGCATACATGATCTAGATACCTTTCATCTCTGAACCCTTGTGGTTGCTCCATGAAAACATCATTTGAAATATAGCCATTTAAAAAAGAATTCTTCACATCTAATTGACATAATTTCTAACCTTTACATGCAGCAATAGCTATAAGTGTCCTGATGGTTGTCATCTTTGCCACATGACTATAGGTCTCATCATAATCTATACCATATGTCTGAGCAAACCCTTTCACAACAAGTCTAGCTTTATACCTAGACACACTTCCATCTGCAAACCTCATAGACCCATTTGCATCCAATGATCTTCTGACTATTTGGTTTAGGAACCAAATCCCATGTCCGATTCTCCATCAATGCATCATACTCTTCCTGCATAGCTTTCTCCCAATTTTTCTTACCTTTTGCCTCTTCATATCTAGAAGGATCTTCATCTGCCTTTATCATATAAGCATAATCTTTGGTAGCCAAAAAATAAGTGTCATAGCTATACCTTGTAGGTTGCAATTTATGTCTTGATGACCTTCTGAGTTCTCCACTCCTTGAGGTTACTGGTTTATCACGCTCTGGATCAAATATTGGCACTTCTTCAACTTCAACCTGTACTTCATTGTTCTCCTCTTCATCAAATATCTGAACCTTAGATTTACCTTTCTTTTGATTCACAATTTCTTCATCATCTGCATGAACATTAAGTGTACCTGCATACCAAGTACCTTGCTCATCAAATGTAACATCCTTAGACACAAGGAATTGTTTTGTGGATGGACTCCACAATCTATATCCCATCTGCTTATCATCATATCCAGTAAACACATACTTTTCAGCTTTAGGTTCCAATTTATGCCTCAATTGAGATGGCACATATGCATATGCCAAACATCCAAATACTTTGCAATGATCTAGAGTAGGTCTCTTACCCCACCATGCTTCATATGGTGTCATACCCTGCAAAGCTTTACATGGTAATCTATTGACCAAATATGTAGCTGTATTTACAGCCGAAGCCCACAAATAATTTGGGCATTTTTCTCCTTCATCATGGATCTTGCGAAATCCTTTCTGCTATCCCATTTTCTTGAGGAGACTACCTACAAGTAATTTCCCTTTTTATACCTGCATTCCACAAGTAATCACTGAACTCATTAGAGAAATACTCTCCCCCTCCATCTGACCTTATTCTCTTCAAATTTTGACCTGTAATTCTCTCTGCATACACATGATAATGTTTGAATGTATTGAATACCTCTAACTTATCTTTGATCACATAGATAGTGATCCATCTGGTAGCATCATCAACATAAATCACATAATACTTTGAATCATTGATGCTGAAATCCTTTGATGGTCCCCACACATGTGTGTGTACCAATTCAAGCTTCTCTGAATACATAAAAACATGCTTGGAATGAGATTGCTTATGAGCCTTCCTAATTGACATGCCTCACATCTGTATGTCATATGTTGACCTACAACATTAGGCAATCCAAGCACTGAACCATTGTTAACCATATCTTTAATACCTCTTTCATTGAAATGTCCAAGCCTTTTGTGCTAAAGATCTAACTCAGATATCTTATGTCCTCCATAGGTGAACAAGGCATGACCAACATTACCTTGAATCTTCAATGTGAACAATCTTCCCTCTTTCTTCCCTAAAGCAATTTGTTTATACCCCTTGCTAGGTTCTTCCACAAAAGCTCCTTCATTAGTGAACCTAACTTCATAACCCTTTTCAACAATTTGTCCTACATTTATCAGATTCTTTGGAATCGTAGGAACATACAAAACCTTACTCAAGAGAGTACTTCCATCCTTGGCCTTCACTGATCCAATTGACTTCACATTGTGCTTTGTATTATCACCTGTTTGAACTACATGATTAGTTACCTTATTCTCCAAATCGGTCATCAAAGCTATGTTGCCACTCAAGTGATTGTTACACCTTGAGTCAATGTAGAAGACTTTTTGGTCTTCACTTTGCCTTTCACAAGTTGCATTCATTATCAATGTTGAATCCTCCTTCTGATCTGAAGCATAATTGTAGTAGGTATTGTTGTATTGCTGACTTTGGAATCCTCTACCTGCATTTCTTCCAAAGTAACCTCTACTACCTCTACCTCTGAAATTACCTCTTTGATTTCTGCCACCTCTTCCTCTTGAATTAAAGTTCTCATTATATCCACTATTATTCTGAGTATTGTGCCAACAATCATTAGCTAAATGATTTGTCTTACCACAAATCGAGCAAGCTGACTCCATCTTTATTACTCTTGCCTCTTCCTCTGCCTTTGCCACCACCTCTTCCTCTTAGGAAGTTAGTCTGGCTAGTTGTTCCTTCATCTTCATTTATTTGTTGCTTCCCTCTGCTATTCTTCTTCTTATCCTTTGAATACATTGCTTGACCTGCACTTTTATCACTTTCACCTTTGACATCCTGCTCAAAGGTTAACATGTGTCCTAGCAACTGATTTAAATCAAGAGTAAAATGATCAAGTGATAATTCAAGAGACAAAATGAATGGCTTCCATTTGTCATCACCTCTCAAACCTGTAAGGATTTGCCTTACCATTTTATCCTCCTCAATACCTTCATCAACTGCTGCTAATGCATCTACAATGTCCTTCATCCTTGTTACATAGTCTGAGATGGATTGAGAGGCCTTCTTCTTGAATGTGGTGAATTCTGCCCACAAGGATGCCTTCCTTGACTTTGTGGTGTTTCGGAAATGCTCCTCCAAAGCATTTGTTGGTGCAACACAAGCCTTAACATTTGGCTTGGATATCTACTTTGAAGACTATACATGAAGCGAAGATCATAGGAACTTATGCCTATGATTCCTTACCATTTTATCTCTTGTAAAAATATAAATGACTTGGCGCATTATGCAATCACGCCTAATTGATTGAAAGTCGTGAAAAGGCGGTTGATTGATCGAGAGAATATCTAAATCACTTTTTAGGTGAAAGATTTTAGGAGATTGATTTGAATTCTAATTCAAGTCATCACTCAATTCCTATAAAAGCTACAAGGAAAAATGTCGCGGTTGGTTCTTCACTCATCCCGAGGCATTACTGTATCAATCACTGAGTGTGTGAGGTCTACTTTATAGCCTACACCTCTGAGTACCATTGAGCTATGTTTATCATGCCAGTGGGAATGTACATTTACATGATCTAATACAAATACTTTCATTCATCTACTCTGTGATTCTCTGAGTCATCATCTTCAAGTCTGTCAACCTTGAAGAAGTATATCTCAGGATCTACTGAACCAAATCAAGTGATTCAAAGCTTGATAGATTCAGCTCAAAGCATACCACAAGCATACAAAGTTTGAAGCAACTTGGTTCAGTCAATTTCAAGAAATCAAGAAATTACAGTCAAAGTGCTCACTGTTGCAGTTCTTACAGTAAACGAGTAATTTTCCGGTAGAAGAACAAAATAGATCTCACAGAGTAATGTAAAGCTTTGTATGAGAAATAGCTCAGTCTATAGCTAGACATCTCTACTTTTAGTTGATAAATCTTTCCGGTGGAAAAGATATCTACACAGAGTACAAAGTCTAACCGAAAAGAGGTTGTCTGAACTAGAGGAGTTTTTTCTTAAACGTCAGAAAGTGTTCAATAAGTTAAGGAAGTTTTTGTGTCACTTCCTTACTTCATGTATGTCCACTTGAAGTAATTATAAACAGAATTGAAGTTCATTCTGGTACAATTCCGGTAAGATTACGGTGTCAATGCAGTGGGAGTCCGGTGAAATTTCTGTGAAATTTTTTCAGTAAAGTTAGAGCATATGTTGAGCACTTGACTTTGTTAAGCTATTGATTGATTATAAAGAATTCCTGAATCACTATAACTTATCTCTTCTTGGCGTGGCGATTTCCACAAGACTCGGTCTTCGTCACAGCATCAAGGAGTAGAATCAGAGAAAAGGATCAAGAGGGCTGGTGCAAAGCAGGAGTAGCAGTACCAAATCAAATCTTCTGAGTGCATCCAACCATCACTCCCAACAGTGGTATCAGAGCAAATAAGGTAATCATGGGTGATGGTTTTCCTTCATTCATTGACAAATTGGACAGGAACAATTACCAAGCTTGGTCTCTAAGGATGAAGACCTATCTACAAGGAAGGAGCTTATTTGGATACATATCAGGAGATGAGGAATTGCCCTCATTCAAGACTAGAGGACTACCCACAAAGGATGAACATGAGAGACTCAACCAATGGTGTGCAAAAAATGCTTTGGCAAGGTCTTACCTTCTTAACTCTATATCTGACTTTCTTTTACCTCATGTAAGGAATTGTAAGACTTCCCAAGAGACTTGGGAAATCTTGTCAAATTATTTTTCTTCCAACACAAGGGCCAGGAAGAATCAACTATGGATTGAATTCACCACTCTTAGGAAGCAATCAAAGCAATCAGTCTCAGATTTTGTCACTAGGGTCAAAGACATTGCAGACCAACTGGCAAGTGTTGGAGAAGAGATTGAGGAAGAGCAAATAGTCAGACAAGTGGTCAATGGACTAAAGGCAGATGACAAATGGGAGAGCTTTACCACAGCAATGGACTTATACATGGACATCCAAGCACCTGATCTAACAACCCTGATTGGTCAACTCTTCACACATGAAGCAAAGCTTACAAAGAATGGAGAACAATCAAAAGGTAACAACTCCTCTGCCTTATACACTGATAAAAAGGTTAAAGATAAAGGTAAAAGTAAGAAGGTTGATGAAGAAGGCTCTACCTCCCAAGCAAACTATACAGGGAGAGGTAGATCTTCAAGAGGTAGAGGCAGAGGAAGTAAGCAAGGTAGGGGGAGACCCTACAACTCATCACCATGCAACATTTGTGGATTGTCTAACCATACCACAGATGAATGCTACAAAAACTACAAGAACCAAAGAGGAAGAGGTCACCAAAGAGGAGGATACTCTCAAGGCAGAGGCAGATTCAACCAATCTCAAGGCTACCATGGCTACAATAATAATTTTAACAACAACTACAATCACAATGGCAACTATCAAGGTGGATACAGAAATAGGAAAGACTACAACAATTATGCAGAGGAGCAAGATGATTCCTTATTGATCATGAATATGACATCTAAGTCAGGTATCAATGATGATCACTTATTCTATATTAATTCAGGTTGCTCTAATCATGTAGCTAGAAATGTTGCATTACTTTCTGATTTGGAAGAATCCAAAGGCAAGCACCAAGTGCAGACAGGTGATGACACTAAACATTCAGTTGTTAAAGTAGGCAATGTCAAAACTAGTGATGGTAATCAGAATTTATTGAGCAGAGTGTTGTATGTTCCAACAATCACCAAGAATCTGATGAGTGTAGGTCAGATTGTGGAAAAAGGTCTACATGTCAGGTTCACTCAACATGGTGCATATGTGGAGGATCCAAGACATGGATTCAGAAGGATAGCCAAGGGAGAAAAATCAGGTAGATTGTTTACCTTTGAACTTGAAGACACTAAGAATATTGCTTTGTACAACTATAAAGATCAAACCCTATCAGAATTGGAGATTTGCACAAGAGATTAGGTCACATTGGAGAGAGGACCATAAAACAAATGAGCAGGGATCAATGTGTGCTTGGGATACCTAATGTATCCAAGCAACACATGATATACAAGTGTGGGGCTTGTCAATTTGGTAAGTCACACAGATTGCCCTATACCAAGAAAGGTTTTATGCATGAAGATTATCTGGAATTGGAGCATACAGATGTTTGGGGACCTAGCAAGGAGCCATCCATATCTGGATCAAGGTACTATGTGTCCTTCATTGATGACTATAGCAGGTGGACTGTCTTATACTCTCAAAATTTAACCATACACTCATTAACTATGGAATTAGACATCTACAAAATCATTCTTGAAATGATCAAGCACTGAAGGAGAACACTCAGAAAAATCGGGCACAACTTTTCTTCATTACTGGAAAACTTTACATCTGGATGAGAGAGCTCTTCTACACACTTCACAAGCGTCTAATGACTTCTAATTCTCTTCAAATCTAGTTCTCACATACTCTCACATATTTTCCCCGACATTTTTCCTTGTATATATAGGCAAATATTTACAAGCTCATGACTATACAAAAGTATAAGTGAACTATCTCTGAATTAATGTACATATGTATACATATCTTCATTCTCTGAATATATACTTTCTCCATGCTTCATAACTTGATCTTTTCTTCAGTCCTTGACTTCCAAACCTTTATCAAAACTTCAATTGTTGATTGCCCTACACCAACATAACTACCCTTTCAAGCTCTACTAAACCTATAGCAAACTTCAATGCACTTGTATTGGCGTCCCAAAACATTTATATATATATATATATATATATATATATATATATATATATATATATATATATATATATATATATATATATATATATATATATATATATATATATATATATATATATATATATATGATTGGCACAAAAGGACAAAATTTCCTATGCATGCACTATGATAATGTATTCCAAGGCTCAAATGAGCTCAAACCAAAATTTTGACACCCTAGAGTGGAGAGGTTTTGAACTCCTAATCGCCATGAGTATGCTCACAAATTTTCATGTGATTCTAAGACTATGAGCAGAGAGGTGTAGATGAGACTATAGGTGAAGCAGTGGCCTGCTCTAATATCAATTGTTGGAGTTTGAGGTCTATGCAAGCACATGAAGAGCACAAGGAAAAAGAAGAAGCTTGGAGGACAACACACAATACTAATGTATTACCAAGTGAATGTACAAAAAATACTAGACCCATTAGGGTTACTAGTGTATATACAATTCGGGGAGAAAAACCTCCTAAAGAGGAAAAAAACTGCTCCACGGTCCTAAGTGTGTTCACACACATCACTACTGAAATATATCAACACTTTGGTCTAACTGATTTTCTACATATGCAAGAAAAATTAGCAATCCTAGAAGAAAAGAAGGAAGAAGTGAACCAAGGTGTCTCATAAAAAACGATAGGCATTCACAACAATTATGAAGTTGAGTAGTCACCTCAAACTAGGAACCACCAAAGCCTAAAGAATCCTCAAAGTCCACCCTACTTGCTCCAAAGAACTCCAGAGATCAAATCCCAAAGTCCATAGCTTTTGTTCCATCAAACTACAAAGTCCATCACAATCACTCCATCAAACCCGAAAAAAAACCCAATGTCCACTACATCTACCACCCGGAGTCTAGTAAAGCCCAAAAAAGCTTTGAAGAACACACTCACTTTGATCAAACCTTGGAGAAATCTCAAAGTCTGCTACACTTCCTTAGTGAAACCTAAAAAAAAAGCCCAAATTCTACAAAAGACATCCCATAAAAAAACCAAAGAACCCTGAAGTCCTCCACATGCAGTCCATTAGACATTGGAAAAATCCCAAAGATCACCATAGAAATTCTATCAATACCCTAAAGAATCCTGAAATTCTCTACACATAATTGGTAAAAACCCAAAGAATCCAGCCTAGTCAGAGTCAAAAAAAGCATGTAAATCTCGTGGTAGTGATCCCCCCTTCAGATAAAACAATCCAAAAGCAACCGACTATCACTCAAGTAGTGAAAGATGCACTTAACTACGTGCCAATGCTTGACACCTAGGCAATGCATAAACCTGCTCATCTGTGAGATAGCAAACTGAATATCTCGCCAACTAATGCATAAGTAAATCAAGAATCCAACAGCCTTCTCATAGAGAACATCATCAAATGCATCTCCAACATCATGAAGACTCAATCATAAACTTGTCTGCATAGGAGTGGCAATAGGTTTGAAATATTCAAGGCCAAAACGCTGCAATAATGTGTCAATATATTTTGTCTGACACAAAGCTATTCCACCATCGACTTGCATAAACTGAATGCCCAAGTAATGATGTAAATGCCCCAAATCTGACATCTCAATTGAGGCATGCAGATCAACCTTAAAAATAGCATTATGCTTCTCATGAGGACTAGTGAGTAGCATGTCATCAACATACACAACAATGATCAGAAGCACATCAATAGCATGCTTAACAGGTGCTCTCAGCTCGACTCTTGTCAAAACCATGTGTACCACGATCCTCATTCCTTGCCTAATATAAATTGATAAGTGTATCCCAAGCATCTGTAGTTGTTGTGCAAGAATGAATGTGAGGAATAATAGCACGTTTGACAGGCAAGGCTATCAATCCATGTGCCTGAGCATCTCTGTCGTCCCAATAAATTTTCTCTATAATAGGTACAGTAAGAATTGCAACGTGAATAGGAACACGAGAAATATCACCATCTTCAACTTTGTCTACATCACCTTCAACAACTATATTCGTAAGTGTACTAGGATGTTTTTCAACACGCTGCACAATATTCAATAGTCCTTTTGCAACTACTACATGATGCATCATATAAGCCCATAGTGGGTAATTGGTACCATCCAACTTATCCTCAACAACCAACATACGAAATACATCACTACTATCAGTCATGGCTGCTGGCTGAAATACCCTGATGCAAAAAATGACTATTTCTAAAAACATTGAATAGAACTACCCTATGGACTTCTGCTAAGTCTGTAAGAGACTTTGAGACACTTATACTGGTGAACCAAAACCTGTATGTATCTTTCGCACATAAAGACAAAATTGCCTACACAAGCATTTTGATAGTGTGTTTGAAGGCTGAAACAAGCTCAGATTGCAATTTCGGCACCACACAGTAAAGTTTTTTTGATCTCTTAATAACCGTGAGTATGCTCACCATATTTCGTGCAATTTTGAGACTTTGACTGGAGGGGTGTCGATGACACCCTAGATGAAGCAATGACCTGCCTTGATATCAATTGTTGGAGTTTGAGGTCTACGGAAACACACAAACAACACAAGGAAGAAGAAGAATCCTGAAGCACAAAACACAACATCGAATGTATTAACTAGAATGTACAAAGATAAGTAACATGCTAGGGCTATAGGCATATATACAAGCCAGGGAAAAAAACCTCCTAAAGAGGGGAAAAAGTGCCGTGGTGGCCCTAGTGTGTCCACACACATCATTATCAATAGTTGTAGGATGGTTTATTAATGGACTTTTCCCTTCACTTCATGAAATCATGTGGTTTTAATGTGTGTAAGAAGTTTCTCTAGATGATGCCCTAGACAAGTCTATTGTACTTGCTACAAAAATGACTACAACACTACAACTCATATGCTTTAAATCAGATGTATTGGGCAATTTGTTATATTCACGATCACACAACAACAAACTCTATTCATGATGGAAGACTCCAAAGTTTGACTCCAACAATGCATCACGTAATAGAGACTATTATGCTACTCATTACCTCCTATTGATCTTTTTCCACCACCCAACCTTCTCAATATCTTCCGAATGCTTTCTAGGAGTATCCTTATCCACCTATCCCTAATCCTCCTTATTGACCATATGCTCAACCACCACCCAAGACCACATATCCTCCCATATAGATTATTATAGTCCCCCATAATATGTGCTAGATCAGTTCAACTAACAATTACAATGGACCCAATAACAACCTCAAGTGGAAAGACCCAATTTTCCAAATTCCTACTTTATGAATCCATGTAGTCAAGATTTCAAATACAGATTCGTCCAATTGCTTTTGAGTTTTATCCATAAAGACAAAAATAGGAAAATTAACCTACCAAGATCTTGGAATTACTATAGTGTAGACTCGATCAAACAAGACGCTTCAACTTTAAAAGTGCAAACTAACACCTTCCCTACAAGAGAAAGATGTGTTTCAAGCAAAAGAATCCAATTGATTAAAGAATGAGCCCCCACAATTACACTTTAGTTAGGAGAACGCTCTTCAAAAAGATAGAAGAATGAGTAGGAGGCAATCCCTAATGCCCTAGAAAACACTACAGTGACATGGGAGTCTGCACCATGTAACCCTAGACCAATTCCAAAATCTATTCCAGATAACCACAAAGTGCCTTCTGGCATGGGTCTGGACTTTGTTAGAGTCTCCATAGAGTCTATCTCAAACATCACCAAAATGACACCATTCATTTCTCTGAATTGTAATTATCAAACCTAAACTAACCCATAGCTAGTCTCAAAAACATTTAGTATGGCATTCTAGGTACTACTTAGTTTCCTCTAAGAAAATCATCATATTTTTTGAATGGGCTTACTAAGTACGGAAGGCATGATCATGGATTTTTTTTTTTAAAAAGTCAGAATACATACACATATATACACACATATACACATACACATACACATACACATACCCACATACACATATACATGCAAACATATACGCATGCATATATGTATATATATACACATATACATACATATAACATAAACACACATATACATATCCACATATATACGTACACACACATGCATGCATATACATTCATTCATACAAAATACATGCATTTATCCCACAATAATATGTGTTGTGTATATGTGAATATGTGTGTATGTATAAATGTGTATATGTGAATATGTGTGTATGTGTAAATATGTATATGTGAATTTTTTATTTATGTAGATAATCAAATTATTAATATCAAATACCATTATTTGTAGATTCTGATCAATCAGATGGAACTCCACCACTGTCTCCTCATCGTGCAACGACTTTATACTGTAAGTATATGAAATATTTAATTTTAACTATATTTGATGGATACATAACTTATATATTTTTTTTATGTTTCTTATGATGTAGATTCTGATCAATCAGATGGAACTCCACCACCGTCTCCTCATCGTGCAACGACTTTATACTGTAAGTATATGAAATATTTAATTTTAACTATATTTGATGGATACATAACTTATATATTTTTTTTATGTTTCTTATGATGTGCAGATTCTGATCAATCAGAGGGTACTCCACCACCTCCTACCCATGCAACGACTTCACATGTGTCCTCCGATAGGAATTATGATGAATTTTACTATCAAGAGCATATTATATGTTGGTGTAACTCTTGTTATGGCACGTATCGAAGACCACGATTGGAATGTATTCAACATGAGGCAGAGTATGGTACTTTTGAGCATGCACCATCACCTAGTCAACGTGATAATGCTTGGGTATGTATTTTCTATATATATTAATGTCATTTTTTTATTTAAAAACCATGTATAAAATCAAATTATTATTGATATACAGGAATACTTGCTCGATGATGATGATGATGATGATGATGATGATGATTTTTCTCATAATGTTAATATACCTCGTACACATCATGGACTTGCTGTTCATCAATTACAAGCAGAGGTTTCTAGAAATCCTCTACCTCCTGGTTTAGAGAATGAAACGGCTGGAGATTATCCATTGCCAACTCGTGATCGTTCTTTAGTACAAACATATGATAGAAGAAGATATGGAGGATGGAATAGAGGACCACTTCCTTTAGATGGAGAGGTTTTCAACTTTTGGGGTAATCGCTATATGATTGCTCCATCCACTATTACTAATGCTGGTTGTGGTCTCTTTATTGTAGAGGATTTGTATGTGCCTCCTGTTGGTGCAGATCAATCACCAATTGAAGATTTGGAGTAAAGAAGATGGATATATTCACAAGAGTGAAGGACATGTACACATATGTACATTAGTTATGACATAGGTTACATATACTTATAGTTTGATAAGAGTTTGTATATAGATGCCTATAAATACTTTTGGAAAATGTCGGGATATGGAGAGAAGACAAAGAGAGACTTTGTATGAGCATAGGTATAGAGAAATTAGTGATTGTAAATGTCAATAGACAGTTGAGAAAGAAGTTGTAATCTCTCTCACTTTTCAGTTGTAGTCTTCTCCTGAAATCAAAGAAATGTTGCGCCCGATGTTTCTGCGTCTACTCCGTCTGTGGTAGATCATTTGTGAAATCCTTTTGAGGATATCTAAGTTGTTAGTTAATGAGTCTGTGACTAGAATTTCAGAGTCTAATTGCAAACAGGCTAGGAGAATTGTTAGTAGGAACATTCATGTGTGTTGAATGTTCACAGTTCTCTGAAACTGGCGCACATTTCGAGTTGAAAGAAATGAGTAGTGCTCAGTGCACAGTGTAAAGTTTTACACATATGATAGCTCAAAATCTAAGTTGAGAGATAAGCTATCTACAGCCAAAAGGATTTGGTAAAACGGGTTCGACATTGTGAGAACCAAAGTTAAGAAGTTAGGGGTGTCAAATCGACTTCTCAGAAGTACAGATTTGGACATAGGTAACTTGTGAAGTTGATTTCTCAAGTTATACTAAATTTTTTTGAGAACTTTAACTTGGAGAAGGTGCGCAATCTCTAGGCGACACTCCATACAAAATTTCATAGAAAACTTTACATGTTTGATAGGTCAATGAGAAGAAATTGTGCAGCAGACTTTTCTGTGTTTCATCTTCCTCACAGATTTTCTCAATTTTAATAATTTGGAGATTGGACCTCTAGTTTAGTGAAGGTTTTGACTTACTCTTGATATAGAGGTGTTCTAAATTCAAGAGTAGGTTGTTCTTTTGGAGATTAACACTCTCCATCACCTCCGAACTCTGAAGTCACTCTTATGTCATTTTGTGGTCCTATATATGGATGGGGAGATTGGCATCGACTTTCACGTTATGTTCAAAGCATGAGTACTTATGGAATATGCTTGAACGCAGCATCTCTTACTAGTAGAAGGATTTTACATGCAGAAAATGAAAGATTATATATTGATGGAAGACCTTACACACATGGAAATATAGCAGGTTTAATAAATAGTAGTCGAGGGTTACATAATAGTTCAAGGACTAATTGCACATTTGAGGAGCGTGAAAATAGTCATGAATCACCATACATGAGTAGAGATGTATCAAGATACATAGTTGTCAATGCTATTACTACATTACATGCTGATGATGAACTATTAGTGAATTATGGATGGCGTAGACCTCCAAGAGCACCTTTTAGCTAGAGAGAATAAAAATTTCCTATCCATATTTAATAAGTTATATACTTAATTTTATATTTGAAGTTTAATTTTTATTCATTTATGGAATACTAATGAGTTTTATTTATATGTGTAGATTCCAACGTATGATGTTGATGATATTCGTCCACAACATTCACAATTACCAATAAGACCTCATTTATCAGAAGCTTCCATGAGGAGGCTACACAAAACTAAGCCTGTGCAATATGCAAAGTTGAAAGATCTATATTCAAAAGATGATAAAGTACAAGATTTGTGTGACAATGATGAAGATGATGGCATGGCAGATTTTATTGAGGATTGGTATCAAAATGACAGTGAGAGCATGGATATTTCTAAAAATGAGAAATATCTTCGAGAGGAATGTCTAAAGCATGTATATGAAGGAAGTCATTTGACACGACTAAATGCGAGCTTACTTATTCTCAACCTTCAAAATCGTTTTGGATGGAATAATGTATCTGTTTCGACACTACTAAGGTATAAATTTCAATTTTCTATCTATTTATATATATATATATATATATATATATATATGCATAAATATATATACATATATAAATACATGTAGGTTTTTATTCTTACTTTAGATAAGGTTATAAGAACAAGAACTTGAATTGAATGGAAACTTTTTGTCCGCGCATCTTTTAAAACTATTAATGCATCTTTCCACATATTCGCAATGGTGACCTGGATGAGTCGCATGCATAGAGGTTACTCAAGAGACAACAATCTGATTATAATGGAGTAGTCCACTTTGTATCCTAAAGTTCAGATGCTCATCATTGACATGCAAGAGTTTTACTGCATACCCGAGAAATCCTGCTCTATCTTGACTAACCTCTGTGCATGCGATTCATCCAGGTCACCATTATATGAACATATGTGTGAATTAACAGGATACGATTGTTTTGCGTAAATATTTTGAAAGATGCATTAATAGTTTTAAAAGATGCGCGGACAAAAAGTATCTATTCAATTCAAGTTCTTGTTCTTACCTTATCTAAAGTAAGAATAAAAACCTGCATGTATATATGTATGTATATTTATTTACCTTTTTTAATATATCTTTTTTTGATAAACTTACAGGTTATTATCTGAAAAGTTTTTACCAAGTCAAAATATTCTTCCTACCTCACATGATGAAATGAAGAAGATAATCAACAATCTTGGTATAGATTATCAATGTATACATGCATGTCCTAATGATTGTATTTTATATAGAGGTGAATATGCAGACTCTTTGACATGTCCCAAATGTCAATCTCCTCGATATAAGGGTGAAGAAGGTAAAATCCCGAATAAGGTATTGAGACATTTTCCATTGGCTCCACGGATTAGACATATGTTTCAAAGCCCCGAATTATCAAAGCTTTTGACTTGGGGACATGATCACAACAGTACTGATGGAATAATCAGAATTCCTCATGATAGTGTTGCTTTTCAGCATATTGATTCTACATGGTCTGAATTTGCACAAAATCCACAGAATCTAAAGTTAGGAGTTGCATTAGATGGGGTTAATCCATTCTCCATGAAATCCAGTAAATGGTCAACATGGCCAGTGGTAGTCATAAACTACAATCTTCTGCCATATCTTAGCATTAAAAAGGAACATTTAATGCTTTCACTTTTAATCCCAGGCAAAAGACAAGTTAAAGATATGAATGTATATCTTGCTCCTCTCATTGACGATCTTCAAGAGTTATGGAGAGGTATTAATGTCATTGATATATCGAAAAGCATCAATGAAAGACGTATTAGGATTCCTGGTATTGTGGCTTGGACTATTCACGATTTTCTTGGATATGGCGTTTGTTCAGGTATTGATGTAATTTTTTTATTCAATATGCATGTAAATAAATATGATTTAATCTAATTATATTTTCATCCTTTTCCATGATGCAGGAATATCTACTAAGGGTTATAAAGCTTGTCCATATTGTGGTGATTGGTTGAGATCAATCTATAGTAAGAATCTCAACAAAAATATTTATCTTCGACATCGACGATTCTTGCCTGATGATCATCCATTAAGATCTAAAAGAGAAGCGATACATTTTAATGGAAAGCTTGAAACAGGCCAGTATCCAAAACCTATGACGCCTATGGATTGGTATAAAAAATGGACAGATGGACCTCTGATAGATCCAGAAGCAGAAATCTTCAGTGATGATTCAGATAATGAGTATGTGAACAGAGGTAAAGGGAAATTGGCACTCGTAGAGAACATATCAATATGGTATTCTTTGGAGTATTGGAAAGAGTTAAAAGTATGTCATCTTCTTGATCCTATGCATATATTAAAAAATATTGGTTATTCACTATGGCAGCATCTTCTTGGACTAAAAGATACCACAACATCAAGGAATGATTTGAAAGATAAAAAATCCAAACCAAAGTTATGGCCAGTTTTTGATAGACATCGACAAGAAACGACTTATGCATCTGCTCCTTGGGTACTTACAACAAAAGAGATACAGACTATCAACAATAGAATTCAATTGATCAAGACTCCTACAGGATATGGAGCATCGTTTCAAAACATGTTTACTATGGATGATAAGAGCTTATTTGGATTAAAGACCCATGACTGGCATAACTTTTTGAAACATATTTTACCTTTGGTTATCGATGGATGTACAACGAAAGGAGTACGAGATGTGATCTATCGTCTTGGATCACTTATAAGGTAATTATGATACTTTTATATTTAATATGTATGAATATTGGATATCTTTTATTTTTTAATTAACTTCTTTACAATTGTTTTTATGATTTGTATAGGTGGATTACATCCAAAGAGATCGATAAAAATTCGATCCCACAAAAAAAACGTGAATGCAAAGAGCTACTATGTTTGATGGAAAAAGAACTTTTATTTTTTAATTAACTTCTTTACAATTGTTTTTATGATTTGTATAGGTGGATTACATCCAAAGAGATCGATAAAAATTCGATCCCACAAAAAAAACGTGAATGCAAAGAGCTACTATGTTTGATGGAAAAAGAACTTCCTACTTCATTTTTTGATATTCAAGTTCATTTACTAGTCCATCTTGTAGATGAGATAGAGATTGCCGGTGTTGTCAACACTCGATGGATGTTTTGGGTCGAGCGATTTATGGGAATACTAAAAGGTTATGTGCAACAAAGAGCAAAACCAGAAGGATCCATGGCAAAGGGTTGGATGCTTGAAGAGTGCATGTATTACGTTAGTGAGTACCTTGAAAGAGTTCATGAAGAAGCTCCACGTGCATGGACCAACGAGTCTTCTTCAAAAATAACAGATGAGGTATTATCAGGTAAGGGGGTTCCATTCTTATTTACATTTCAAGAAAAAAATGATGTTTCTACTTTTGTAGCATATAATAGCGAATGCATGCAAGCATTCGTTAGCGAGTACGAGGAACTTCAAAGTCTCCAAAGTAAAATGCGAAAAAACAAAAGATCTAGACGTAATCTCGATAATAATGAGATTACATATATACCTTCTTTCACGGATTGGCTATATAGTCGTTTGCAACGCGCCAATGCAAATAATGAAGAAATCTCAGATGAGCAAAGAGAGTTAATGATAGGTTGTGAACAAAAGGTAATTTTATTAAAATATATATTTTATTTTTCTCATATATGTATGTTAGTTTCTATTTACTAATTGAATTTATTTTACAGGCTCGAATGTTCACTAATATGTGGGCTTTTGGACAGCATATTAGAATCAAATCCATTGATTCTTTACGTAAAACAGAGGATTCTAGTATTGTTGCTTGTTTCAAGCAACTATCACGTGCTAGCTCAAAAGACACGAACCTTATAGATAGCGAACTTGGTTACGTAGGAACTATTGTTTGTATCTACGAAATTTCATTTCGTACATTCAAACAGGTAGAAAAAAGTTTATATATTTTTTTTAGAGTTAGTTATTTTTTTAAGCACCTAATAATGGGATGTTTTAGTTGTTATATATTTTGATAGGTCATTTTGAAGGTTGATTGGTATCGAGCGGAGTATAAAGGTAGTAATTCTACAATAAGAAAGGAATTATCTGGGTTTTGGGCAATTGATTCTTCCAAGGTAATGCGATCTACTAAAGAACCATATATTCTTCCTAGGCATATTGAACAAGCATTTTTTTATAAAAACCTAGATGCTCATCCTTGGTGGCAAGTCATTCATGTGCAACCTAGAGGTAGGTCATTGTTTGAACAGTTTATTGTTAGAGAGATTGAAGAAAGTCCTCTTGATGATTCAGCATCAGATACTGATACATCAACATCTGGAATAGAAATTAGACTCATTATACATGATAATGATACTAATCTTTTTGATGAAGAGGATAATTCTCTACATGCTGATTCTACTCATGAGGAAGAGGAATTACCAGAAATAGATATTAATCCACCAATAGATGATGTGATTCATGAGAGCATAGATTTAACAATAGAAGAAATAAATGAAATCAATAAGGATAATGAAGATGAGACTATATTGATGTCTTACCAAAATGATGGCAATAATGAAAACATGTGAGCAGATTAGATAGTAACTTGAAGCTTCTGAATGGATATCAGATAATAGGTTTTTTTTATTAACTTGAATAACGATGAATCCTACTAGAGAGATGAAATCATGTTCTTCTAAGTTAGAACATGAAGCTCGGGGGTATGCCTAATTATTTTATATATAGCTTTATCTTCGAGGAGTAAATTTTTATCATGTATGTATGCATATGTGTGTGTATTCATGTGTATTATATGTATACATATATTAGTATGCATATATATGTATTTCATGTATATGTATGTGTTTGCATGTGTGTGATATATGTATACATGTATTCATGTACGTAATATATGCAAGTGTTTATAATTGTGTACATGTATATATGTATATGTGTCTATGTGTAAATATGTACATGTAAACATGTATGCATGTATATATATGTTTATGTGTGCATGTAGGCATGTACATGTATGTGTAAATATGTACATGTAAATATGTTAGTATGTATATATATATTTATGTGTGCATTTAGGCATGTATGTGTGAAGCATAATATATCTACTCCATTTTATATTTATGTATCCTATCTACATGATGTGTATATATCTTTACATATATTATGAATCATGATCCTCGTTGATTCGAGTAGCTATATATAGAGGCATAAGGTTGGGAGGAGAGACATCTCTCTAGTAGGACGTCGGAGGTGTACATATACTTCAAACATATGGCTAAAAGGTTGAATTAGAGTTTTTAAATTAGGTATTTCAAAACCCTAATATCGAGATTAGTGCTCTCTGTCTCTCTCTCTCTCTCTCATATACATACATACCGTGCATTGTCACGACGATGCGCCATAAGTGTCCGCATCTCTTTTAAACACCATTTAAGAGACCACCCTGTCCCAAACTCTGTCTCAAGTGAACTGAGCACGTACTTTTTATCCCTCTCATCATGCGCACTACAAAAATAAAAAACATAATATAAATAAAACATAAGATATATATTTCAATTTATATGTAAAACTTTAACTTACTTCCACGGTAAGTGGATAAAGCGCAGGTAAGAGTCGCATAGTGCACGCATTCTCCTCTTGAACTCCAATCCATTTCCTATGTATACAATATTCCCCTCTGGCTCTATGTCGCACTCTAGTCCTAACGTGCCTATGCATGTCCTCATAGGCAACGTCTCTGCTCTGCTATCACGTGCTGGAGGTGGTATAGGTGTCCTGAAAATAGATAGATAGAAATAAATAAAAATATGTGCTATAATATCATTAAAAAAATTTATGAAAAAAAACATACCTATGAGCAGATAGCTCTCTTCCTGCATGTGGATCCGCAGAAGAGCCCTCGTCTGATCGCGTAAGCATCTGGATCGTATAATCCAGCTCCTCATCGGACATCTCTGCGTAGTCCCGCATTATGGCCCCTAGAGTATCTGACGGAACTCTTGCTCTCATAAGACTTTTTATGAGAGTGAGTTTCGCCTTTCTCTCTCTACTGGGATCCATAATACCTAACATATAAAACAAAATGGTTAGAAATCAATATATATACGTGTATGTGTGTGTATGCATGTGTATGTGTGTGCATGCATGTGTATGTGTGTGTATGCATCATTATGTGTGTATGTGTGTAGGTATATGTGTGTGTTGTCTATGTGTATGTGTGTGTGTCTATGAGTGTGTATGTGTTTATGTATATGTATGTTTCTATGTGTGTGTATGTATCTATGTGTGTATGTGTATGCATGTATGTATGCATATGTGTGTGTATGCATATGTATGTGTGTGTATGCATCATTATGTGTGTCTATGTATGCATTTGTACGTGTGTATGCATCATTGCATGTGCATGTGTCTATGTGTGTATGTGTGTGTATATGTGTGTGTGTCTATGTGTATGTGTGTGTGTTTATGAGTGTGTATGTGTTTATGTGTATGTATGTATCTATGTGTGTCTATGTGTCTAAGTGTGTATGTGTATGCATGTATGTATGCATATGTATGTGTATGCATATGTATGTGTGTGTATGCATTATTATGTGTGTC
The DNA here is from genome assembly GCA_020310875.1 of Ceratopteris richardii. Lineage (NCBI taxonomy): Eukaryota > Viridiplantae > Streptophyta > Polypodiopsida > Polypodiales > Pteridaceae > Ceratopteris > Ceratopteris richardii. Next base: position 89,915,113 of record CM035440.1, read on the forward strand.
TATGTATGCATGTGTATGTGTGTATGCATCATTACGTGTGTATGTATCTATGTGTGTATGTGTGTGTATATACTATATGTGTGTGTGTCTATGTGTATGTGTGTGTACCTATGAGTGTGTATGTGTTTATGTGTGTATGTGTCTATGTGTGTGTATGTGTTTATGTGTGTATGTGTATGCATGTATGTGTATGTGTGTGTATGTCTCTCTATGTGTGTGTGTATGCATATGTGTGTGTGTATATGTGTGTCTATGTGTGTATGCATGTGTATGTGTGTGGATGCATCATTATGTGTGTATGTGTCTGTGTGTGTATATGTGTGTGTATGTGTGTGAGCGTCTATGTGTGTGTATGTGTGTGCACGTCTATGTGTATGTGTGTCTGTGTGTGTATGTGTGTGTGTCTATGTGTATGTGTGTGTATCTATGAGTATGTATGTGTTCATGTGTGTGTATGTGTCTATGTGTGTATGTATCTGTGTGTGTGTATGTATCTATGCATGTGCATTATGTATGCATGTAAGTATGTATGTACATTATATGCATATGCATATGCATTATGTATGCAAATGTATGCATGTATGTGTTTATGTGTGTATGTCTCTCTATGTGTGTGTATGCATATATGTGTGTGTGTGTGTATATGTGTCTGTATGTGTGTATGCATGTGTATGTGTGTGTATGCATGTGTATGTGTGTATGTGTCTATGTGTGCATGTGTGTGTATATACTATATGTGTGTGTGTCTATGTGTATGTGTGTGTACCTATGAGTGTGTATGTGTTTATGTGTGTATGTGTCTATGTGTGTGTATGTGTTTATGTGTGTATGTGTATGCATGTATGTGTATGTGTGTGTATGTCTCTCTATGTGTGTGTGTCTATATGTGTGTCTATGTGTGTATGCATGTGTATGTGTGTGGATGCATCATTATGTGTGTATGTGTCTGTGTGTGTATATGTGTGTGTATGTGTATGAGCGTCTATGTGTGTGTATGTGTGTGCGCGTCTTGTGTATGTGTGTCTATGTGTGTATTTGTGTGTATGTGTGTGTGTGTGTCTGCGTATGTGTGTGTGTGTCTATGCGTGTATATGTGTGTGTACATATGTGTGTGTGTGCACATACCTATCAATAGTCTCGCTTCTCTCTCTCCCTCTCGCGCGCGCTCTTTCTCTCTCTCTCTCTCTCTCGGTCTTTGTGTTCTTCCTCGCGTTCAAGGCCCGGCACAAATGTGCCGGGAGAATTGAATTTTTTTTTTACATTCCAGAGCGTCGCATATGCGACGCTCTGCAGTTTGCCAACGTCGTTAACTGCATCGCTAACCAGCGACGCTACTAGCGACGCTTGTGGTCTAGCGTCGCTTATGCGACGCTATCGTCGCTTATGCGACGAGGCTCGGCCAAAAAAAAAAATCCAAAATTTTTACCGTCGCTTATGCGACGATTTCGTCGCATAAGCGACGGTTTTCGTTTTTTTGCCCGAAGCGACGCCCCCCTTTTTCTTGTAGTGAAAGGTAACAACTCTTCTGCCCTATACACTGATCAGAAATCTAAGGATAAAGGCAAGAGTAAGAAGGTGGAAGATGAATGCTCTACCTCCCAAGCCAACTATGCAGGGAGAGGTAGATCTTCAAGAGGAAGGAGCAGAGGAGGTAAGCAAGGTAGGGGGAGACCCTATAACACATCACCATGTAACATTTGTGGTTTGTCAAATCACAGCACAGATGAGTGTTACAGGAATTACAAAAATCAGAGAGGAAGAGGCATACCAAAGAGGTGGATACTCTCAGCCTAAAGGAAGGTTCAACCATCACCAAGGCCACAACAACAATTATAACAACAACTACAACAACAATTACAATGGCAACTACCAAGAAGGATTCAAAAACAGAAAGGACTACAACAACTACACAGAGGAGCAGGATGACTCTCTCTTGATTATGAACATGACTTCAAAGTTAGATATAAATGATGATCACTTATTTTATATTGATTCAGTGTGTTCAAATCATGTGGCTGGTAATGTTGCACTACTCTCTGATCTTGAGGAACCAAAAGGTAAACACCAAGTCCAAACAGGTGATGATACAAAGCATTCTGTAGTTAAAGTTGGAAATGTGAAAACTTGTGATGGTAATCAAAATTTGTTAAGCAGGGTGCTCTATGTACCAACCATTACAAAGAACTTAATGAGTGTTGGTCAGATTGTAGAGAAAGGGTTGCAGGTCAAATTCACTCAATATGGAGCATTTGTGGAGGACCCAAGACATGGATTCAAAAGGAGAGCTAAAGGAGAAAAATCAGGTAGACTTTTCACTTTTGAGTTGGAAGATACAAAGAACATTGCATTATACAGTTATAAAGATGAAACACTTTCAGAGCTTGAGATTTGGCACAAGAGATTAGGGCACATAGGAGAAAGGACCTTGAAGCAAATGTGCAGGGACCAATGTGTGCTTGGGATACCTAATGTATCCAAGCAACATATGATTTACAAGTGTGGTGCTTGTCAATTTGGTAAGTCTCACAGGTTACCCTTCTCCAAAAAAGGATATATGCATGAAGACTATCTAGAGCTTGTACACACAGATGTATGGGGACCTAGCAAAGACCCCTTAGTCTCAGGTTCAAGGTACTATGTGTCTTTTATTGATGATTATAGCAGATGGACTGTATTATACTTTATGAAGCACAAGGATGAGGTATTTAATTGTTTTAAGAAATATCTTGCACTAGTTGAAAATCAGACAGGAAGGAATTTGAAGAGGCTAAGGTCAGATGGAGGAGGTGAGTACTTCTCCAATGATATTGAGGACTTCTTGCAGGACAGAGGCATCAAAAGGGAAATAGCCACAAGGTACTCTCCTGAACAGAATGGGGTAGCTGAAAGAAGAAATAGGTTAATTGTTGAGACAACTAGATCTATGCTTAATGAGAAGAAATTACCTAACTATCTATGGGCAGAGAGTGTTTCTACTGCCACCTATCTCATAAACAGGTTACCATCAAAATCACTTGATGGTATGACATCATATGAAGCATGGCATGGTAAGAGACCATCATTGGATCACTGCAAAATTTTTGGATGTGTAGCATATGTACACATTCCTTCACAGGTAAGAGGAAAGCTAGATCCAAAGGCTGAAAAATGTATTTTCATTGGATATGATTTAAATAAAAAAGGTTATAGGTTTTATAACACTACCAATAAGGGATTTATGGTAAGCAGAGATGTGATCTTTGATGAGAATGATTCTTGGTATGAGAATGAAAATGTAGGAAGGTCAAACTACCCTATGATTTGGAAGAAGAATTTCCAAAACTTACAAAGGAAGAACCTACTCAGGATGGAGAGTCAAGTTCAGATGATGAAGATACAATCAACCTTGAAGAGTTCAAGGCATGGAAGTCCAAAGGCAAAATGAAGATGAAGAAGCTTGAGGACATAACAGAATCTTCAACTCAATCAATGAGAAGGTCTCAAAGAGAAAGCAAAAAACCTATCAGATATGGGTATGATACATCTCTTGTTACTAAACATTCAATTTATCTTGCAAAGGATTTGTCAAATGAAGAACTAGGTTCATATGAAGAAGAAATCACCAAATCAGAATGGAAAGAAGCTATGGATGAGGAGATCGAAGCACTCAAGGAGAGTGATACATGGGAGTTAGTACCCAAGAAGGACTCCATGAAGGTAATAGGATCTAGATGGATCTATAAGTTGAAAAGAAATTCTGATGGCACAATTAACAGGTACAAGGCCAGATTGGTAGCCAAGGGTTTTGCACAAACCCAAGGCATTGACTATGAGGAGACATTTTCTCCTGTGGCCAAGATGCCAACAATCAGAGTGTTGGTTAGTGTGGCTGCATCAAAGAATTGGAACATGTACCAATTGGATGTCAAGAATGCTTTCTTGAATGGATGGATCTCAGAAGAGGTTTATATGTCACAAGCTCTTGGCTATGAAGACCCTAAGAAGGTAACTTATGTTTGCAAATTAAAGAAGGCTTAATATGGATTGAAGCAGGCACCTAGGGCATGGAATTACACGCTAACTACATACCTCCAAGACCAAGGATTTGTTATGAGCAAGGCAAACACTTCTCTGTTCATTAAGAGAAGTAATTCAGAGGTAATCTATCTTTGTGTTTATGTTGATGACATCATCATTACAGGCAATGATGTCAATGGAATCAGAAGCATCAAAAGCCAGATGATGAAGGAATTCAAGATCAATGATCTTGGATTATTGAAGTATTTTTTGGGACTTGAATTAGTCTAGACTAATTCAGGGATATACATTACTCAGAAGAAGTATGTGCAGGACATGTTGAAGAAATTTCACTTGCAGGATGCTAAAGCAGTTAGCACTCCAATGGAGGTGAATCTAAAGTTAAGTGCCCATGAAGGTGATGAAGTCCAAGACATTACAGGTTATCAAAGCATGGTGGGTAGCTTGAACTATGCTACCTTAACTAGAATTGACATTGCATATGGAGTTAGTGTGCTAAGTCAATTCATGCACAAACCAAGCATACCTCACTTAGAGGCTGCAAAAAGGATCTTGAAGTATCTCAAGGGTACACAGAACCATGGTTTGTATTTTCCTTATACTTCAGATATTGAAATAAAAGTTTATTCAGATGCAAATTGGGCAGGATGCAAGGATGATAGGAGAAGCACTTCTGGATACATTTCTTTTGCAGGTGACAAACCAATTTCATGGTCTGCAAAAAAGCAAACAAATATTGCATTGTCTTCTATAGAAGTAGAGTATAGAGGGCTAGCTAATGCCGCCACTCAAGAAGCAATTTGGATTAAGCTTTTGTATATAGAATTGGGCCTATATACTAGGCCTCCAATTACCTTTGGAGATAATACAAGTTCTCTTCACCTTGGAGCTAATCCTATCTATCATGCTAGGACAGAACACATAGAAGTACATTATCATTATGTGAGGGAGAAGTTGCTAAGCAAGGACATTTAGCTGACCTATGTGTCAACCAACATGCAATGTGCAGATTTGCTGACTAAAGCTTTGGATGGGACCAAACTTTGCAGGTTCAAATCTATGATTGGATTGCATGATGTACTTGAAGATTGAAGTTGAAGACTTAAGCCAAAATGTTTGGCTTGAGGGGGAGCTGTTGGTGTAAATCACAAGCCTACACATTTGGCTTGGAAGACATCATGAAGACTCTACATGCATAAAGAACCATAGGAACATATGCTAGTGATTACTTACCACTTTACCTCATTGTAAAAGTCAATTTGACTTAGAATCTTTTGTAATCACCTACCCAAATGATTCGTGGAAAAGTTAGTTCACTTGATTGAGAGAATATCTCCAAGTTTTTAGAAGCTTGATTAGAAGGAACCAAGAATTTGAATTTGAATTCAAATTTTTACACATTCCATATAAAAGGTGAACTTGAAAAGTCGCGGATAGAGACATCACTCCCGAGCTTCATTCTACTGTCATTGAGTGTGTGTGAGCACTACATCATATTCTACACCTCTCTACACCATTAGGCAATGCTTGTCATGCCAATGGGATTGTAAACAAATGTTAATTTATAGATACATTTACATCATTCATCTCTGTGCTCACTGATTGTCTACTCCAAAGTCTGTCAACTTGTCAAGGGCATATCTCAGCCAATACTCCACCAAATTTAGTCATTCAAAGCTTGTTGGATTCAGCTCAAAGTCATCTACGGGCTGACAAAGTTTGAAGTGATTTCCTTCAGCCAATTCAGAGAAGTTGTCGTCGAGGTGCTCACTGCTCTATCTCTCCTACAGTCCTAAAAAGTCGGGGGTATACCAAATCTTGCTAAATTAATTTCTCTTAGCATAGTTCATTATTTTACATCATTCCACTTGCAAATGTTAGCTTACTAAGCTAATGGAATATCCCTAGAAGGAATTTTATCAATTGCTACTGTGCTGGTCACACTGAGCAAAACATTCAGCAGGTGTCAATACAAAAATAGAAGGTCTTCTTGACTTTGTGACTTCCAAAGTTATCTGTTTTGATTCAATCATTACACACGTCATTTCCAAAGGACATAGGCCATTTCTTGGTGTCATTGGAAAGCTAAGGAAGTCTACTAATCAAGTCTGAAGCTAAAGAGGGCTGGTACAAAGCAGGTTTTAGCAGTACCTACTCAATCTCTTGGATCATCCATCCATCTTTCCCAATAGATAGCACCCTCATTGTAACTGCATTATGCTCGGCAATGTGAGAATTTGAGTTCTCTATCTCTCAGTCTGCATCTATCTTTGTCTGCGTTTTTCTCTCAATTATGTCTAGAGGTCTATTCCATTGTGCTGTTATTTTCTTACATGGTGTAAGAGCTCAGGAGGCTCTGAGTGGTGGAGAAGGAGAAACATAGAGGTTGCAGAGTTCTGAACAACAAAAGAGAGAAGATGTCAAGCGACACATCATCATCTACGATTGGGAGTCAAGGTGGTTCATCAATAGGAGTAGGTGGCGCACAAGTAGGAGCAGTAATGATGCCGATCATCCCAACGTTGTGGATACGGCCACCAGCCTTCATAGAAGATGCACTCTGTGCTCTTGTTACAAGTACTTCTGATAGTGTTCTGACTCTCATTCAGCATACTACGAAGGCATGTGAAGCATGGAACATATTGAGAAATCAATATGAAACTCGTAATCAGACACGGATTCAGAACTTGGAGAATCAGCTTGGAGTAGAACGGTTTGCTGATGGGGAGACTGCAGAGGTGTTTATCACTCGCATAAAGAATCTACGAGATCAAATGGCGAGAGCAGGTGTTCAAAAGTCAAGTGCGGAGCTAGCTGGGCGTTGTCTTCGAATATTTCCACCTAAGTTTGATGGTTTGGTAACTGCTCTTAACACTCAAATCAGACCTCAACCACTAACTTTTGAAGAATTCAGTGCCTTACTCATAGAGGAAGAGCTGTGACTCAAGGCAAGGAGTGGTGGTAGCAAAGGAGATGCTGCATTCATAGCAAATGCCAAAGGAGGCAAAACAGAATCTTCAAAAGATGGAGACAAAAAGAAGAACGACAAGAAGAAGTTCAAGGGAGATTGTTTCCACTATAAGAAGAAAGGACACAGAATCCAAGAGTGTCGCATCAAGAAGGCAGAAGAGAAGAGTGGCTCTTCAAAAGGTGGCAAGGGCAAGGATTCTGCCAAAACAACAGAAACAGAGCTTGAGTTATTTCTTACGATAGAGGAGGTGTGCTCCTCGGCTGAAGATTCAGGAACAAATGACTCATGGGTGTTGGACAGTGGTGCATCTCGTCACATGACGAGTAGAAAAGACCTTTACAGTTCCTTACAACCTCTAAAGAAACCCATCACAATAAAGGTAGGGAACAATGCAAGATGTCCTATAGAGGGGGAAGGTACAATTTCTTTCATTAACTCTAATGCCAATATCAAAAAGCTTTGAAATGTGTTGTATGTTCCACAAATAAAAAGAAATCTACTTTGAGTGGCTTCTATAATTGATCAAGTTCATCAAGTATCTTTCAATAAGACAGGAGCTAAGATTATGGACAGTAACAACAACATTGTTGGGACTGGCATAAGGAGGAACAACCTGTATGAGGTGTGTGCTCTTACAACCACTACAAACATGGGCACAAGTAAGCTATGGCATGAGAGATTCGGCCACATCGGATACCCTGTACTGAAGGAGATGCATCGCAGGGGTATGGTTGCACACTTGCCATCGATTGCAGAAATGAAGGAACCATGTGAAGCTTGCATGATGGGCAAACAACAGAGGAAGGCATTTCCATATGAAAGAAAGAACAAGAAAATCTATCCTCTAGAGCTGGTGCATGCTGACTTGTATGGAAAAATGCCTACACAGGCCTTGGGCGGATCTTCCTACTTCATGTTACTTGTCGACGACTATAGCAGGAAGATATGGGTGTACTTCCTTCCTAATAAGGCTCAAGCTTTTGGTACGTTTAAAGAATGGCTTCAGCTTGTTGAAACTGAAACAGGGAAGAAGATGAATAAATTCAAGACCGACGGTGGTGGTGAGTTCACATCAACAGAGTTTGAAGATTTCTGCAAGAGTAAGGGAATCAAGCATCAACTCACAGTGACACATAGTCCTCAAGAGAACGGTGTTGCAGAACGTCGGAATCGAACCATCATGGAGATGGCAAGGTGCATGGTGAAAGGAAAGTGTTTGCCTAATCAATTTTGGGCAGAGGCTGTCAACACTACTGTCTACATCTCGAATCAAAGCTACACTAAGGCACTTGATGGAAAGACTCCACAAGAAGCCTACATTGGTAAAAAGCCTTCTGTTTCCCATTTCAAAGTATTTGGAAGTGAATGTTATGTACATATTCTAGATAGGGAGAGAAACAAGCTTCAACCAAAAAGCATCAAATCTATCTTCCTAGGGTATAGTGAAGATAAGAAGGCTTATGAGCTTTATGAGCCTGAGGCTAAGAAGATCATGGCGAGTCGTGATGTGGTGTTTAAGGAGGATCAGCCACATGCAGTGGAGGAGGAAAAGAGAGCTTCCACTTTATCATCAGGCGAAGGGGCAATCCACTATGAACCTGACCCAAGAGCTATCCCTTCTGCACAAGAGAAGGAAGCATCATCTTCAGATGATGAGTCTGAAAGTCACCAACCTGCCCACACCCAAGTGGAAAATCCATTGCCACGTTGGGTGAGGAACCTCTATGATTCTGCAAACCCCATCCCACAGTCACTAGAACATGTTGCCGATGGACCCAGGCATTCACAGAGAATAGAGGAACAGAGATGGGCAAGCGCCCATATTGTAAACACAGCCTTGATGGCTGATCTCATTCAAGAAGAATCAAAGGAACCAATCAATGTGGAAGAGGCACTCCATTATCCGAATTGGAGGGATGCCATGCAAACAAAATACAACAGTATCATGAATGGAACTTGGAGCTAGTGGTTCGACCCCCTAAGCATAAAGTCATTGGCACCAAGTGGGTCTGGAAGCTAAAGTACAAGGTTGATGGTACTCTAGAAAAGTATAAAGCAAGACTTGTTGCGCAGGGCTACTCACAAGTTGAAGGCATTGACTTTCGTGAATCATTTGCCCCGACTGCAAGAATGACTACTATCCGAGTAGTACTAGCTATGGCTCCACATAAGCTTTGGCTAGTCTATCACATGGATGTCAAATTAGTGTTCCTGAATGGAGACCCCAAGGAGGAGGTATATGTGTCTCAGCCACCATGGTTTGAGGCTTCCCATTTAGAGAACAAGGTATGTAAGCTGAAGAAGGCATTATATGGGCTAAAACAAGCCCCTAGACCATGGTACCAGCGGATAGATAAATATCTCTTGGATCTAGGTTTCAAAAGATGTGCTTCTGATGCTAATTTGTATGTTCTAAAGATAGGAGGGAAGACAATTGTGCTTGTACTCTATGTAGATGACCTTGTGATTACAGGAAATGATGATGCTCTTCTTCAACAAACAAAAGATGCCCTACGTTCAGAATTTGAAATGACAGACTTGGGCTTAATGCATTATTGCTTAGGTCTTGAAGTTTGGCAGGAACTAGGGAAGATTTTCATCTCTCAACAAAAGTATGCAAGGCAAATATTGAAGGTATTCGACATGGAGGATTGCAAGGAAATTTCTACACCTATTGAGGTCAACACAAAATTATTTATTGAAGATACTTCACCTCGAGTGGATATTGGAAGATACAAGAAATTAGTTGGAAGTCTCATCTACTTGTGCAATAGCAGACCAGACATCTCTTATGTTGTTGGAGTAGTAAGAAGGTTCTCTAATAAGCCTTGCCAAACTCATTGGAAGGCAAGCATGTGGATACTCAGGTATGTGAAAGGAACGACTGATTATGGTATTCTTTATGAAGAAGGATTATCTCTAGTCGGATATTGTGACTCAGATTGGGCAAGAGTATTGATACCAGAAAATTAGCTTTTGGATATTGCTTTTCTCTTGGATCACTGATTTTTTCTTGGATTAGTAAGAAGCAACCGACTGTAGCATTATCTTCTACTGAAGCTGAGTAGAAAGCTGCATGCTTTGCATCATGTGAAGCAGTATGGTTGAGGAGGATCCTATGGCACATAGGAATACAAGGACAGGAGGCTACAGAGTTGAAGTGTGATAACCAAAGTTGCATGGCCATTGCCAAAAATTTTGTTTTCCATGCACGTACCAAGAACATAGAAATCAAGTATCACTATGTGCATGAGTTGATTGAGGATGGGGTCGTGGAGATAATCTATTGTCCTACTAAAGAAAATGGAGCTGACATCCTCACCAAGGCTCGTGGGAGAGAGCAACTTCTTTGACACTTTCCAAAGCTTGGGATTGGACCAAGGGGGTAGTTCACCATAGGGTGGACATTGAGGGGGGGTGTTGGATATGCTCAATACTCCACCCTCATGTGACCACAAATGATCCATGTTGCCCTAAGTTGTAAGGCCCCATTATGAGGAGAAGCCATTATGAGAGCCCAGACATTTGTGGAACCCTAACTTCCAAGTTAGATGAGGTCTATGTATGACCGTTGATGGTTGTAGATGATCTTTGTGAGCCTAGCCATTAGGTTAGGTAGGGCATAAAATTCCAGGCCATTGGGTTGCCATTTAAGGTGAAAATAAAGGCCGTGTGGCATTGCACGATTTCCCCATAGAACCTTAATCGAGGGAGTGCAGAGGGGGGCTTGGCCCCTTCTGTGGGGTCCGTGGGGCCTATCCCCCGGCCCGTAGGGCCGAGACGGTAGGAGTTCTGGTCCTGGAGATATTGTCGGATCATATATTTTACCGACTATTTTATATCTCCCGACTATGTTTATCTATACCAAACCACCTTGTAAAAGCTATATAAGCACAACTGAGGTTGAGCTTTACATAGCATTGTGCACTAGTAAGCCCTTCATCTAGAGACTATGTAGATCACCATCTAAGCTCCACCGTGGGAGTGCACAGGTGGATAGCACCATCATTGTAACTGCATTACGCTCGACAATCTCAGAATTTTAGTTCTCTATCTCTTAGTTGGCGTCTATCTTTGTTTGCGTTTTTCTCTCAACTCTGTCTACAGGTCTATTCTGCTGTGTTGTTATTTTCGTAGAGAAGACATTATGGACATTTTTGTATATTCTACCAACACTTCAAAGAAAAGTGATGGAGTTTTGTAAACAAAGAAACATATTCGTTGATCTCTTGAAATTACAAATGATTATGCCATATTTCTATAAACTGCCTTCTATAGGCATGTTTATTTCATAAGTACAATATTTGTATAATTTTATTGCATTCTATATTACTAGAAACTATAAGTTTTGTATTGAAATGCGATGAATGTTAGATTGTGAAAGGTCAAAGAATGGAAGAAGTTAGTGTCACATTGATGAATGAAGAACCTCTAAGATATTAAAATGAGAATGGAGCAAATTCACGTGGAGAGACAAATATGAATGTACAAGAAAAAAACACATATGATGGATTGGTGCTAGCGACATTCCTAAGGAGATAAACAAAACAATTTTTTGGATTTGTGAAAGAATACAATGGATAGCAAACACTATCAAGTCTCAAATTGAAGGAGAGTTTCTTGAAGTAGATGGATAAGGATATTTTGATTTGATGTAGCATTTGGGTGGTGATTTGAAAGCCACAAAGTTCATCTTAGGATGCAAGGAAGGTTCTTGCACCTTCTATCCATGTCCATTTTGGATGAAATGATACAAGGGATCAAACATATAGGTTAATAATAAGAGAAAACCTCTTTACCAAGAGACTGAGACATTAGACAATGTTTTTATGATTTTACATGGTGATGAAGTAAGATAATAGGAAGAGCCCAACATATAGGTTAATAATAAGAGAAAATCCTCTTTATCAAGAGAATGATACATTGGACAATGTTTATATGAGTTTACATGGTGATGAAGTAAGGTCTCCAATGATGCAAGAGCCCAATTAAGCAATGAAGAACAAAGAATGGAATCTTATCATTTCATTTTCCTTAAATATTGTAAGTTTCTATACTTTGCACATGTTTATGAGGATATTGATGTGCTTCTTAAATTACATATTCAGTATGTTTTCACCATGAGACCTCTTGACAAGCCAAATTAAGAAATTAAGAATGTGGATAATATTTTTTATTCTATAGATGTCATATTGGAATCTTTCTCTATTGGTACCAAAAAAGCCAATGGTTTATAAGATGTTTCTTATTAAGTATTAATGATTAGAAAAACACGTTTATGAGTTTTTAAGAATAAGAGCAAAAATGGTGCAGATACTGATAGCATGTGGGAATCATAGAAAGAGTTATATAGAATCAAAATAAATAAATGACAATCATATGAATTCGGTAAACATATGTAAGCATTTATGGATTTTTGTGTTATTGGTGAAACTTATGACTATTCATAGTACAAAGAGTGAGCAACATGAAAAATTCCATAAGACTATTTTAGAATTCACTACATCTTCGACAATTCACTGAAGTCATATAAATATGAGATACAATATCTTCCTTGTAGTGAGTGTCATGTACTAGGAAATGAACTCAAGGCGGCGAGTTAAGAAGAAGGCGCAAACTCCTTCACATGCTCATTAGCTATAAAAATGAAGTGGGAGCATGTTCAAAACAAGGAGAGAGAGGAACAAGAAGCAAAGCTCCCTAGTACATCGGATTTGTGTTTAGAAGCCATTTTGTCATTTTTTTTCTTCTCCTACACTATTTCCAATCACATATCACTTCATAAACAATCACATTGTGAGTTTTATGTCTCACTATACATGTAGCCAGCTCTTGCATTCAAAAAATCACTACAAAGCTTATTTTTCTTACTTTATCGCTCATATATCTTTTCCAAAGGATTCATATTCTCTAAATTATCATTCCGAGAGTGAAGTCCACATTTTCAACATACATTTTTGGATAGATACTCCATTTTCACTCGTTGAGTTTCCCAACCAAAACTAGTTCAAATAAAGTACTTCATATCCTTTTGGAAAATTTTTTTGTCTAGGGGTAAGTGTTTAATGCCACATGTCCACTTGAGTTTTGGGTTGTGAGGAGTAGAAAAACCAAGGTGTAGGTGTCTATCAAAGTGCTAAATCTACAAGGTCTTTGTATATGCTCCTTGTTGTGCATGGGACAAATCATTCTACACACTTGGTTTTAAAGGACAATTGGTGCAAGAGCTTCATAAAAAATCTTACTACTCAAGCAAAGTGAACGATGACCTACCAACAAAGGGGAGCTTCATGAAGTCAAGAGCAAATGACTATATAACTAGGTGAGGTAACTCTTAAAGTTTCTGAAAAAATTCAATGGCTCTGTTGGGTCAACAAGTACAGATGTTGGATAAAGATAATTGTCCTATGTGGAAGTTTAGAAAATGACCAACTACTTAATGGGCAAAGGCTTCTGGGGTACCATGAGTGGAGAGGATGAATAAAGCTACAACTACCAAACTCCAAAGAAGGAAAGCAAAAGAATGGGAAGAGAGGAATAGGAGATTCATGTTCCTCATTTCAAAAGTCATTAATAATGCCATGGTAGGGTATACTCATGTTTGTAGGCCATTTATATGAAAAGATTGAATTTTTTGGAAACCCTGTACTTTGTAAATCTTTTTGTAAATGGAAGAAAGCCAATCATCAGATAGTTAGCTAAACCCGAACTGTAACCAATCTTTTTGCCCTTCTATCATTAGTTGTACCATTCTCATGTATCGAAAACAAATAGCACACACTATACACTTTAAAATATTTGCTAATGGTGAAGCGTTCAGATGGTTAAGCAAGTTTGCCCCTAATAATTTTGCAATTTATCATGCTTTTCATACAAATTTTCTATAGATATTTTGCAAGTCCAAAACAACTACACAACTATCTATTACATTGTAGTATATGTTCCAAAAACCTACTCATATGATTGCAGAGTATGCTTCCCTATTTTGAAGCACTTTGTGATAGATTCAAGATAGAGAGCACACTCTAGATGATGTGGTGCAAGGAAAATTTATTGAAGGTCTCAACACATGCTGAAGGAAGAGAGTTTCTTTTTTATGCCTTGGATGGTACATAGACATTGGATTAGATTATTGATACTACCAAAAAACTCAATCAAAATCTAAATTTAACTAAACTATTGTGGACTTTGGAGGCTACACCTTTGAAACCAACACCATCTTTGCGTAAATGATGTGTTTCATAAAATGTATTGTACAAAATGTAGAAACCTAGAAGACATTGCAGCGAATTGTGCATTAAATGAAGTGTTATTTGTTATATGAACTATAGTAAAGAGCAATGTGTATACAAAATGTAGAATAAAGTGATGCTAGCCAATTAGGTACAACCTGACTTGTTGCAAGCTAGCCCATGGTACCAAAAATCATATGTAAATCCTATAATCTTAAGGATACAATCCTTAATTGAGGAGTTATGGATAATAACGAGTCTCGTCCCTTTGGACAGGGTGATCCAAATTATCAAGGCTATGGACGAGGTCAACGACCTTTCAAATGAAATCGAAGAGAAGGTGGAACTTACCCAAAGGATGGAAAAGTACCACAGTATTCTTTTGTATAGAGCTTATACATAGGAGATCAAATTGTCCGGAAGCACAAGAATGTGGTCAGCGAAAGCACAAACATAAGCTTAAAGCTCTAATGAATAGTATGGTCACATTATCTTATGAGGAGCTAGTGGCAACCTTTATTAATTGATCGAGTAAACAACATGGGTCAAATGATTTGGGTCTATAACGTAGTACTTGAGAGCAACATAATGTATACAACCAAGTATCTAGTTTGGATAATGAGGCATCACCGTCTTTCTCCTTGTCAAAGCATATTATGGCATCTAGTATGGAGCAACTAAATCACAGGAAAGCTTCAATCATAGATACAACCAATTTGGATTGGTGATAGCTCTAGATAGCACAATTTTGAGGGACTCAACTATGTGCAAACGTTCATTAGCACAAGCAATTTCGTAGAGGACAATGGAAATCACTACTATTGGAGATTGTTTTAGATTCTTGACAAGTGGTGTGTAAGTCACTATTGAATTACCTTTAGGTTATTTTTTAGAATTATTCCATGTATTTATTAAAACTCATTTAGCCTAAGTGAACAATAATCATATGTACAATGCATGACTAGAATCACTCTTATCCAATGGTTGAGGCTAACTAAATAGTAGAAAATGGTGTGGAATATTCACAAAACCTTACATAAATGTTACTCATATGATATGGCCTATCATTTAAAATCATGAATGATAGAGGAATATGTAGAATTGATGAGAACATAAAACACCCTACCTATTCAGAAGAAATTATTACCCTTCTACTCACAATTTATAGGCAAAATAGGGAGAACTAATTATAATTTTTTAATAATCCTCACAAAGATAGTTATACGAAAGTGGTCATGCTAATAAAAGCAATCACATCATGCCATTTGGAAGCAAGCTAGTATTTCTAAAAGAATTTTCAATGTAAACATTATAGGTAGCAGAATAATCTAATTGTGGGGCTCATGAGATAACAAAAAATTTAACACATTTAGAACAACTACAAGAAGCATGATTTTGATCAATAATATAAGTACATGAAAAAAATGCACTAAAAAAGGATAATATAACATGGTTAGTAAAAATAAAGTTCTATAGAAAGTATGTCTAGTTTATTCTATATTTTGAAGTAGCACACCAAGATGTTTAAGAGACATGGATATGGAATGTTTTAGTACATAATTGTCAACTAGAGTAGTAAAGATTCAATAGATATGCATAAACACATTCATCTATGTTTACTCTAGGAGTCGTTTTGATAGTCAAACTAGATAAATTATCTTCCCTTAAATGTATGTTCCTATTCTTTAGTACTAGCCCATAATAAAATTAAATTTCTAGTAGGAACCATTACACTCATCTTCCTACATGACATGTTTTGATTACAAGTAAAATAATGCTTTGTTAGCAATAAAAATTTTATATATTTTCTTAAGAAATAATGCTACAATGTCTTCAACACTATCAATTTCATGAATAAAAAAATGACAAATCTAACTTTCAATCACCTACTACCTATGCCCATACACATATGATTCAATTATTGGAAGCACTTATATGTAAATCAAATGTGTACAAAGGGGTCTTAGGAGCCTAAACTCCTCTTAGTCAAGTGTCCGATCTTGTGGAATGACTATACACTTCTAGGATCCATGCTAACTTCTATTGAGTCGGACGAATGCACACCAAGAGGAAAATTTAACCAAATTAAACTATATGAACTTAATTTATTCCACCAATATTAAAGCATATTAACATTCCAAATCCTCAATCATAGGGCATCCATGAATAGCTTGACCATGAAGGAATCCTCATCACTATTCCTATGTCAAAAGACACAAAATTGACTATCTATAGACATAATCCATTTAGGGTATCAAGAACGGTTATAGAAGAATATCCACAACTTATAGAATGGGCTATATCTATTCTCGTAATTGAATTTAAAGAACTTCTAGAATCATGAAACAATAAATACTGAATTGTGAGAAGTCCTTATTGCATCAAAAGATTATTGATAATTATAAACTCACAAACATTGTTTGTTTTTGCACAATTCATGAGTAGGCAAGAAAATAAACATAGTATGAAGACTACCTATTGTTAACAGGAGATATTGTATGGTCGGAAAAAATAAGAGGCGAGCTAATATACCACCTGAGTCGTGGCAGTTTTTTCGTAGACAGCTACGTCTTCAGGAGTCATTTCCTCAGCAAAAGGTACACAAATTAATAGTTTATATTTATAATTTTTAGATATTTTAGTAATTTTTTAATTTAATTTATGTATTTTTTTCCTTCAATAAACAGGCTGCTGCAAAGAAGAGAGTGGAGTCGGGCCACACATCGCACTTAGGCCAAATGGGCCATAATGGTTTTGTAGCTACGTTTGTAAGTATATGTGTTATTGTGAGTATATTTTTTATTTTAGTTAAAATGCAAGCAACTAATGTTTTTTATTTGTTTCATTGCAGCGAAAGGATTATGGCCGATATCCTACGAAACACGAGATCGAGTATGCTACACATTTTGGATATCGGCGTTTGAGCGAGTATATACAAGATCATCCTGATGCCTTTGTGAATATTTTTAAATTTTATATAATTATTTTGTTGTTATGAATGTTTTAATTATTTTATTGATTTATGTTTGTTATATGTAATACAGGAGTATTATGGGGAGACAAATATGGATGAGGTGGAGAGACAGACACAGGAGGGATGATCTCAATCCTCACAGGGTGATCATGAGGATGAGGATGAGGAAGATCAGGATGATCATGATATTGCTGATGATGATGATGATCATGATGATGATGATTAGGATTTTAGTTGATTATGACATTGGATTATATGTATTTACATTGATATATATATATATATATATTTATTTATCTATATATTTTTCATTTCAGTCATGTTTTGAATTGTGTGTATGTTATTAAGTAATGAAGAGTTTTGTTCTATTGATTGTTATTATTGTTTATATTAAGCATGTGTTTTAATACTTTAATTATATAATTCATTCATATGTGTGTACCTAAGTGTATATGTATGTGTGTGTATATGTATGTATGTGCATGTGTATGTGTGTGTATATGTATGTATGTGCATGTGCATGTATAAGTGTATATGTGTGTATGAGTATGTGCATGTGCATGTGTATGTGTGTATATGTATATGCATGTATATGTATAACTCTATGTGTATGTGTGCGTATGTGCATGTATATGTGTATATGTGCATGTGTATGTGTGCGTATATGTATGTATATGCATGTGCATGTATAAGTGTATATGTATGTATCAATATGTGCATGTTCTTGTGTATGTGTGTGTATATGTATAACTCTATGTGTATGTGTGTGTATGTGCATGTATATGTGTATATGTAGGTATATGCATGTGTGTGTGCTTCTTCATCATGTATAAGTGTATGAGTGCATATCAATAAGTGTGAGTATGGTATGTAATGAAAATAACACAATTCAAATGATCTACAAATAATAGAAATTGTACTTACAATTGTGATCCATAGTTTTTGCTTGGTTAGCTTCTTGAATAACCTGCAATAAAGAGAGAGAAGAGAGAGAGAGAGAGAGAGAGAGAGAGAGAGAGAGAGAGAGATCTAGAGAGAGAGAGAGAGAGAGAGAGAGAGAGAGAGAGAGATCTAGAGAGAGAGAGAGAGATCTAGAGAGAGAGAGAGAGTGAGATCTAGAGAGAGAGATCTAGAGAGAGAGAGAAAATTCAAAGAGAGAAAGATGTAGAAAGAGAGAAACAAAGACAGAGGGAGACAATAACAGAGAGCTTAAGCAAAACAACAATTCTGCATAGACTTGCTTCAGCTCGTAAGTGCAGCGCAATTGCGAACGTTGGAGAGCTCTTCAATCGGATGCGTGAAAATGCCGATTGCAGAGCCTCCAACGTTTTAATTTTTGTCCGTCAACAGATCGTCGTATAAGCGATACAACGCGTCCTCCTATAAGCGACATTTGCTTAGCGTCGTGCATACGACGGTCTGCACCGTCGCTTATACAACGGTGTGGACCGTCGCTTATGCGACGCAAAAGCGCGTCGCTTAAGCGACACCTTTGACAAACGTCGTTTAAGCGACGTTAGGCGGAAGCGTCGCAAAAAGGTCGCAAATACAGTCGTTTCTTGCGTCGTATAATCGACGGTCCACGCTAGACGGTAATTCCGACGCAAGTTGCAATTTTTATAGCCACGAAATTCTGTCGTGTTAACCGTCGCTACACGCCCGTATTCCTTGTAGTGTTTGGTAGTATCTCCACTCTTGAGAAGTTTTGCTTCATGTGTGAATAGTTGACCCATGAGAGTTGTAAGATCTGGAGTGTGCATGTCCATGTAGAGATCCATTGTAGTGGTGAAGCTTTCCCACTTGTCATCAACCTTGATCCCATTCATTACCTGCCTTACAATTTGTTCTTCTTCAATCTCTTCTCCTCTGCATGCTAACTGATCTACAACATCTTTGATCTTGGTCACAAATTCTGAAACAGCTTGCTTAGGTTGCTTCCTTAGTGTTGTGAATTCAATCCACAAATGATTTTTCCTATCCCTTGTATTGGAGGAAAATTAGGATGACAAGGTTTCCCAAGTCTCTTGGGAAGTCTTACAATTTCTGATATGAGGTAAAAGAAAGTCAGATATAGAGTTGAGTATATAAGACCTTGCCAATGCATCCCTTGCACACCATGTGTTGAGTTTTTCTTGCTCCTCCTAGGTTGGCAAACCTCTTGCTTTGAATGAGGGCAATTCCTCATCTCCTGAGATGTATCCATAAAGACTCCTTCCTTGTAAGTAGGTCTTCATCCGTAGAGACCAAGCTTGATAATTTTTCCTGTCCAATTTGTCAACAAATGAAGGAAAACCATTTTACCTTATTTGCTCTTATACCACTATTGGGAAAGATGGATGGATGATCCAAGAGCTTGAGTAGGTACTGCTAAAACGTGCTTTGTACCAGCCCTCTTTAGCTTCAGACTTGACTAGTAGAGTTCCTTAGCTTTCCAATGACACCAAGAAATGGCCTATGTCGTTTGGAAATGAAGTGTGTAATGATTGAATCAAAACAGATAACTTTGGAAGTCACAAAGTCAAGAAGACCTTCTATTTTGTTCTTGACACCTGCTGAATGTTTTGCTCAGTGTGACCAACACAGTAGCAATTGATAAAATTCCTTCTAGGAATATTCAATTAGCTTAGTAAGCTAACCTTTGCAAATGTAATGATGTAAAATAATGAATTATGCTAAGAGAAATTAATTTAGCAAGATTTGGTATACCCCCGACTTTTTAGGACTGTAGCAGAGATAGACCAGTGAGTACCTCGACGACGATTTCTCTGAATTGGCTAAATGAACTCACTTCAAACTTTGGCAGCATGTAGATGACTTTGAGCTGAATCCAACAAGCTTTGAATGACTGAAGTTGGTGGAGTATTGACTAAGATATGCCTTTGACAAGTTGACAGACTTTGGAGTAGACAATCAGTGAGGACAAAGATGAATGATGTAAATGTATCTATAAATTAACACTTGTGTACAATCCCATTGGCATGACAAGCATTGCCTAATGGTGTAGAGAGGTGTAGACTATGATGTAGTTCTCACACACACTCAATGACAGTAGAATGAAGCTTGGGAGTGATGTCTCTATCCGCGACTTTTCAAGTTCACCTTTTATATGGAATGTGTAAGAAATTGAATTTAAATTCAAATTCTTGGCTCCTTCTAATCAAGCTTCTAAAAACTTGGAGATATTCTCTCAATCAAGTGAACTAACTTTTCCACGAATCATTTGGGTAGGTGATTACAAAAGATTCTAAGTCAAATTGACTTTTACAATGAGGTAAAGTGGTAAGTAATCACTAGCATATGTTCCTATGGTTCTTTATGCATGTAGAGTCTTCATGATGTCTTCCAAGCCAAATGTGTAGGCTTGTGATTTACACCAACAGCTCCCCCTCAAGCCAAACATTTTGGCTTAAGTCTTCATCTTCAATCTTCAAGTACATCCTGCAATCCAATCATAGATTTGAACCTGCAAAGTTTGGTCCCATCCAAAGCTTTAGTCAGCAAATCTGCACATTACATGTTGGTTGACACATAGGTCAGCTGAATGTCCTTGCTTAGCAACTTCTCCCTCACATAATGATAATGTACTTCTATGTGTTTTGTCCTAGCATGATAGATAGGATTAGCTCCAAGGTGAAGAGAACTTGTATTATCTCCAAAGATAATTGGAGTCCTAGTATATAGGCCCAATTCTATATACAAAAGCTTAATCCAAATTGCTTCTTGAGTGTTGGCATTAGCTAGCCCTCTATACTCTGCTTCTGTAGAAGACAATGCAACAGCTGGTTGCTTTTTTGCAGACCATGCAATTGGTTTGTGACCTGCAAAATAAATGTATCCAGAAGTTCTTCTCCTATCATCCTTGCATCCTGCCCAATATGCATCTGAATAAACTTTTATTTCAATATCTGAAGTATAAGGAAAATACAAACCATGGTTCTGTATACCCTTGAGATACTTCAAGATCCTTTTTGCAGCCTCTAAGTAAGGTATCCTTGGTTTGTGCATGAATTGACTTAGCACACTAACTCCATATGCAATGTCAATTCTAGTTAAGGTAGCATAGTTCAAGCTACCCACCATGCTTTGATAACCTGTAATGTCTTGGACTTCATCACCTTCATGGGCACTTAACTTTAGATTCACCTCCATTGGAGTGCTAGCTGCTTTGGCATCCTACAAGTGAAATTTCTTCAACATGTCCTGTACATACTTCTTCTGAGTAATGTATATCCCTGAATTAGTATAGACTAATTCAAGTCCCAAAAAATACTTCAATAATCCAAGATCATTGATCTTGAATTCCTTCATCATCTAGCTTTTGATGCTTTTGATTCCATTGACATCATTGCCTGTAATGATGATGTCATGAACATAAACACAAAGATAGATTACCTCTGAATTACTTCTCTTACTGAACAGAGAAGTGTCTGCCTTGCTCATAACAAATCCTTGGTCTTGGAGGTATGTAGTTAGCCTGTAATTCCATGCCCTAGGTGCTTGCTTCAATCCATATAAAGCCTTCTTTAATTTTCAAACATAAGTTACCTTCTTACGGTCTTCATAGCCAGGAGGTTGTGACATATAAACCTCTTCTGAGATCCATCCATTCAAGAAAGCATTCTTGACATCCAATTGGTACATGTTCCAATTCTTTGATGCAGCCACACTAACCAACACTCTGATTGTTGGCATCTTGGCCACAGGAGAAAATGTCTCCTCATAGTCAATGCCTTGGGTTTGTGCAAAACCCTTGGCTACCAATCTGGCCTTGTACCTATTAATTCTGCCATCAGAATTTCTTTTCAACTTATAGATCCATCTGGATCCTATTACCTTCATGGAGTCCTTCTTGGGTACTAACTCCCATGTATCACTCTCCTTGAGTGCTTCAATCTCCTCATCCATAGCTTCTTTCCATTTTGATTTGGTGATTTCTTCTTCATATGAACCTGGTTCTTCATTTGACAAATCCTTTGCAAGATATATTGAATGTTTAGTAACAAGAGATGTATCATGCCCATATCTGATAGGTTTTTTGCTTTCTCTTTGAGACCTTCTCATTGATTGAGTTGAAGATTCTGGTATGTCCTCAAGCTTCTTCATCTTCATTTTGCCTTTGGACTTCCATGCCTTGAACTCTTCAAGGTTGATTGTATCTTCATCATCTGAACTTGACTCTCCATCCTAAATAGGTTCTTCCTTTGTAAGTTTTGGAAATTCTTCTTCCAAATCATAGGGTAGTTTGACCTTCCTGCATTCATTCTCATACCAAGAATCATTCTCATCAAAGATAACATCTCTGCTTACCATAAATCCCTTATTGGTAGGGTTATAAAACCTGTAACCTTTTTTATTTAAATCATATCCAATGAAAATACATTTTTCAGCCTTTGGATCTAGCTTTCCTCTTACCTGTGAAGGAATGTGTACATATGCTACACATCCAAAAATTTTGCAGTGATCCAATGATGGTCTCTTACCATGCAATGCTTCATATGGTGTCATACCATCAAGTGATTTTGATGGTAACTTGTTTATGAGATAGGTGGCAGTAGAAACACTCTTTGCCCATAGATAGTTAGCTAATTTCTGCTCATTAAGCATAGATCTAGCTGTCTCAACAATTAACCTATTTCTTCTTTCAGCTACCCCATTCTGTTCAGGAGAGTACCTTGTGGTTATTTCCCTTTTGATGCCTCTATCCTGCAAGAAGTCCTCAAATTCATTGGAGAAGTACTCACCTCCTCCATCTGACCTTAGCCTCTTCAAATTCCTTCCTGTCTAATTTTCAACTAGTGCAAGATATTTCTTAAAACAATTAAATACCTCATCCTTGTGCTTCATAAAGTATAATACAGTCCATCTGCTATAATCATCAATAAAAGACACATAGTACCTTGAACCTGAGACTGAGGGGTCTTTGCTAGGTCCCCATACATCTGTGTGTACAAGCTCTAGATAGTCTTCATGCATATATCCTATTTTGGAGAAGGGTAACCTGTGAGACTTACCAAATTGACAAGCACCACACTTGTAAATCATATGTTGCTTGGATACATTAGGTATCCCAAGCACACATTGGTCCCTGCACATTTGCTTCAAGGTCCTTTCTCCTATGTGCCCTAATCTCTTGTGCCAAATCTCAAGCTCTAAAAGTGTTTCATCTTTATAACTGTATAATGCAATGTTCTTTGTATCTTCCAACTCAAAAGTGAAAAGTCTACCTGATTTTTCTCCTTTAGCTATCCTTTTGAATCCATGTCTTGGGTCCTCCACAAATGCTCCATATTGATTGAACGTGACCTGCAACCCTTTCTCTACAATCTGACCAACACTCATTAAGTTCTTTGTAATGGTTGGTACATAGAGTACCCTACTTAACAAATTTTGATTACCATCATAAGTTTTCACATTTCCAACTTTAACTACAGAATGCTTTGTATCATCACCTGTTTGGACTTGGTGTTTACCTTTTGGTTCCTCAAGATCAGAGAGTAGTGCAACATTACCAGCCACATGATTTGAACACCCTGAATCAATATAAAATTAGTGATCATCATTTGTACCTGACTTTGAAGTCATGTTCATGATCAAGAGAGAGTCATCCTGCTCCTCTGTGTAGTTGTTGTAGTCCTTTCTGTTTCTGAATCCTCCTTGATAGTTGCCATTGTAATTCTTGTTGGGAGGTAGAGCATTCATCTTCCACCTTCTTACTCTTGGCTTTATCCTTAGATTTCTTATCAGTGTATAGGGCAGAAGAGTTGTTACCTTTGGTAGTATCTCCACTCTTGGTAAGCTTTGCTTCATGTGTGAATAGTTGACCCATGAGAGTTGTAAGATCTGGACTGTGCATGTCCATGTAGAGATCCATTGTAGTGGTGAAGCTTTCCCACTTGTCATCAGCCTTGATCCCATTCATTACCTGCCATACAATTCTGGTATGTCCTCAAGCTTCTTCATCTTCATTTTGACTCTCCATCCTGAGTAGGTTCTTCCTTTGTAAGTTTTGGAAATTCTTCTTCCAAATCATAGGGTAGTTTGACCTTCCTGCATTCATTCTGATACCAAGAATCATTCTCATCAAAGATCACATCTCTGCTTACCATAAATCCCTTATTGGTAGGGTTATAAAACTTGTAACCTTTTTTATTTAAATCATATCCAATGAAAATACATTTTTCAGCCTTTGGATCTAGCTTTTCTCTTACCTGTGAAGGAATGTGTACATATGCTACGCATCCAAAAATTTTGCAGTGATCCAATGATGGTCTCTTACCATGCCATGCTTCATATGGTGTCATACCATCAAGTGATTTTTATGGTAACCTGTTTATGAGATAGGTGGCAGTAGAAACAATCTCTGCCCATAGATAGTTAGGTAATTTCTTCTCATTAAGCATAGATCTAGGTGTCTCAACAATTAACCTATTTCTTCTTTCAGCTACCCCATTCTGTTGAGGAGAGTACCTTGTGGTTATTTCCCTTTTGATGCCTCTGTCCTGCAAGAAGTCCTCAAATTCATTGGAGAAATACTCACCTCCTCCATCTGACCTTAGCCTCTTCAAATTCCTTCCTGTCTGATTTTCAACTAGTGCAAGATATTTCTTAAAACAATTAAATACCTCATCCTTGTGCTTCATAAAGTATAATACAGTCCATCTGCTATAATCATCAATAAAAAACACATAGTACCTTGAACCTGAGACTGATGGGTCTTTGCTAGGTCCCCATACATCTGTGTGTACAAGCTCTAGATAGTCTTCATGCATATATCCTTTTTTGGAGAAGGGTAACTTGTGAGACTTACCAAATTGACAAACACCACACTTGTAAGTCATATGTTGCTTGGATACATTAGGTATCCCAAGCACACATTGGTCCCTGCACATTTGCTTCAAGGTCCTTTCTCCTATGTGCCCTAATCTCTTGTGCCAAATCTCAAGCTCTAAAAGTGTTTCATCTTTATAACTGTATAATGCAATGTTCTTTGTATCTTCCAACTCAAAAGTGAAAAGTCTACCTGATTTTTCTCCTTTAGCTATCCTTTTGAATCCATGTCTTGGGTCCTCCACAAATGCTCTGTATTGATTGAATCTGACCTGCAACCCTTTCTCTACAATCTGACCAACACTCATTAAGTTCTTTGTAATGGTTGGTACATAGAGTACCGTGCTTAACAAATTCTGATTACCATCACAAGTTTTCACATTTCCAACTTTAACTACAGAATGCTTTGTATCATCACCTGTTTGGACTTGGTGTTTACCTTTTGGTTCCTCAAGATCAGAGAGTAGTGCAACATTACCAACCACATGATTTGAACACACTGAATCAATATAAAATAAGTGATCATCATTTGTACCTGACTTTGAAGTCATGTTCATGATCAAGAGAGAGTCATCTTGCTCCTCTGTGTAGTTGTTGTAGTCATTTCTGTTTCTGAATCCTCCTTGGTAGTTGCCATTGTAATTGTTGTTGTAGTTGTTGTAAAAATTGTTGTTGTGGCCTTGGTGATGGTTGAACCTTCCTCTAGACTGAGAGTATCCACCTCTTTGGTAGCCTCTTCCTCTCTGATTTTTGTAATTCCTGTAACACTCATCTGTGGTGTGATTTGACAAACCACAAATGTTACATGGTGATGTGTTATAGGGTCTCCCCGTACCTTGCTTACCTCCTCTACCCCTTCCTCTTGAAGATCTACCTCTCCCTGCATAGTTGGCTTAGGAGGTAGAGCATCATCTTCCACCTTCTTACTCTTGCCTTTATCCTTAGATTTCTTATCAGTGTATAGGGCAGAAGAGTTGTTACCTTTGGTAGTATCTCCACTCTTGGTAAGCTTTGCTTCATGTGTGAATAGTTGACCCATGAGAGTTGTAAGATCTGGAGTGTGCATGTCCATGTAGAGATCCATTGCAGTGGTGAAGCTTTCCCACTTGTCATCAGCCTTGAACCCATTGATTACCTGCCTTACAATTTGTTCTTCTTCAATCTCTTCTCCTATGCTTGCTAACTGATCTGCAACATCTTTGATCTTGGTCACAAATTCTGAAACAGCTTGCTTAGGTTGCTTCCTTAGTGTTGTGAAATTAATCCACAACTGATTTTTCCTAGCCCTTGTATTGGAGGAAAAATATGATGACAAGGGTTCCCAACTCCCTTGGGAAGTCTTACAATTTCTGATATGAGGTAAAAGAAAGTCAGATATAGAGTTGAGTAGATAAGACCTTGCCAATGCATCCCTTGCACACCATGTGTTGAGTTTTTCTTGCTCCTCCTTGGTTGGCAAACCTCTTGCTTTGAATGAGGGTAGTTCCTCATCTCCTGAGATGTATC
The DNA here is from genome assembly GCA_020310875.1 of Ceratopteris richardii. NCBI lineage: Eukaryota > Viridiplantae > Streptophyta > Polypodiopsida > Polypodiales > Pteridaceae > Ceratopteris > Ceratopteris richardii. Next base: position 89,941,640 of record CM035440.1, read on the forward strand.
CATAAAGACTCCTTCCTTGTAAGTAGGTCTTCATCCGTAGAGACCAAGCTTGATAATTGTTCCTGTCCAATTTTTTAATAAATGAAGGAAAACCATCTCCCATTTTACCTTATTTGCTCTGATACCACTGTTGGGAAAGATGGATGGATGATCCAAGAGATTGAGTAGGTACTGCTAAAACCTGCTTTGTACCAGCCCTCTTTAGCTTCAGACTTGATTAGAAGACTTCCTTAGCTTTCCAATGACACCAAGAAATGGCCTATGTCCTTTGGAAATGAAGTGTGTAATGATTGAATCAAAACAGATAACTTTGGAAGTCACAAAGTCAAGAAGACCTTCTATTTTGGTCTTGACACCTGTTGAATGTTGTGCTTAGTGTGACCAGCACAGTAGCAATTGATAAAATTCCTTCTAGGTATATTCAATTAGCTTAGTAAGCTAGCATTTTCAAGTGGAATGATGTAAAATAATGAACTATGCTAAGAGAAATTAATTTAGCAAGATTTGGTATACCCTCGACTTTTTAGGACTGTAGCAGAGATAGACCAGTGAGCACCTCGACGAAGATTTCTCTGAATTGGCTGAATGAACTCACTTCAAACTTTGTCAACATATAGACGACTTTGAGCTGAATCCAACAAGTGTTGAATCACTGAATTTGGTGGAGTATTGGCTGCGATATGCCCTTGACAAGTTGACAGACTTTGGAGTAGACAATCAGTGAGCACAGAGATGAATGATGTAAATGTATCTATAAATTAACACTTGTGTATAATCCCATTGGCATGACAAGCATTTCCTAATGGTGTATAGAGGTGTAGACTATGATGTAGTGCTCACACACACTCAATGACAGTAGAATGAAGCTCGGGAGTGATGTCTCTCTCCGCGACTTTTCAAGTTCACCTTTTATATGGAATGTGTAAGAATTTGAATTCAAATTTAAATTCTACTCTCCTTCTAATCAAGCTTCTAAAAACTTGGAGATATTCTCTCAATCAAGTGAACTAAATTTTCCACGAATCATTTGGGTAGGTGATTACAAAAGATTCTAAGTTAAATTGACTTTTACAATGAGGTAAAGTGGTAAGTAATCACTAGCATATGTTCCTATGGTTCTTTATGCATGTAGAGTCTTCATGATGTCTTCCAAGCCAAATGTGTAGGCTTGTGTAGGCTTGTGATCTCCCATTTTACCTTATTTGCTTTGATACCTATCGCGTGGCTAAGTTTTTCATGTCTTTGCCATCACGAACTGCCCTCGAACACCCACACACAGAGTTCTTCATAGTTCATGTCCTCCCAGCCGCCGAGCCTCCACTTTTCTTTTAAATCATAAGAGATCTAGTTCTCACTTAGAGACTCTCATATATATGAGACCTTCTCATGTCTCTTCTACCAAGTGGCATAAAATACCCATGTGATGCCATGTGGCATCCTTCTCCAAAAGGTAATCCACAACCAATGAATATCATATGACATGACATTTCCTTCCCCTTGAAAACATTTTTGTCCTCGAAAATGTAGATGAAATGTCCATAATGGTAGAAGAAAGTGCTCGGACTCCCCTGAACCCCATGTACTCTATGTACATGGTCATCTCTGTGTGTTGTTTCCCCATATACTTCCCCTTAAGAAGCCTCATATGAGATCATCTCAAAGGTGGGAAACTGTCTGATCGGTGCCTATTATCTCCCATGTACACTTCAACTCCAAACTATCACTCCCGTAACATATAACATCATCCAAATGACCTAAGTCCATATGATGTATCCTCCTTGGAGCAATATTATGAGAAGCAAGTGTAAAGTGCCAAACTTATAAGTTTGACCATACCATAGTGGAGATAATAAACCATAGAATCCTCTGAAGTATAGAAGAGAGTCCCATAAAAAGTGACTTCAAACCCATCTAGGAGTACATGATAGATTGCCCGCATACCACTCTAGGTCTTGCTAACCTTGAGTGTAATCACAAGTAGTAGTTTTTGTCTAAACTACCTTGTGAACTATGCAAATCCATCATCTAGCTCATACATAAGAATTTCTTGGTAGTAAAATGAAATCTCTACATTCGACCAACCAAGAAATATGTGGTTTGTCATCCTTTACCATTGGACTAAGTTCTATTGGAAGAGTATTTATTGGCACTAGTGCAAACTCTAATATTTCTCTTCCCTGTAGTTTGCCATATGAATGCAGAAAGCATTCCCTTTGAGATTCAGATAATACCTAAGTACCCATCCTCCTAACTGATGTTTACTCATCATACTCATAATGTAACACCAACTAAGAGTTTGGTACCATAATAGGTTAGATATATCTCTATCTCCTAGAAAGCATAAAGAGAAGAGTCATATCTCTACTTCCAGTCTCACTAATGTCAATAACTAGATCATCTCATCTAGTCAAGGACCATCACTGGAAATAAACATAACTACTTCTCTCTAGAGTCTACAAGTGAGACTCAATCTAACCATCATGACTAACTGATCTCCCTCTTGTCTTTGATAGAAGAGTGCCACTTCTATCTAGACAACCTAAAGGTGAGAAAGTGAAACTCTCTCTCTCTCTCTCTATTCAATCTCTTCTAAAGAAAAGAGCTCTAGCAGTGGAACCTATTCCACTTTCAAGTGAGACTCAATCTAACCATCATGACTAACTGATCTCCCTCTTGTCTTTGATAGAAGAGTGCCACTTCTATCTAGACAACCTAAAGGTGAGAAAGTGAAACTCTCTCTCTCTCTCTCTCTCTATTCAATCTCTTCTAAGGAAAAGAGCTCTAGCAGTGGAACCTATTCCACTTTCAAGTGAGACTCTTGTGAAGATAAATAAATCTTCACTAGCTTGGAGATTAACAAAAATGCATCTCCCGTGCCTATATGCAACTTCCTGAACCTATAGGATTGCTTGTGCACATTACTAATGGTGAAGGTGTAGCTCCTTCCATTAGCAATCCTATGGTCTAAATCCATAAGGATTATGTGTAGGGATCCTGTTACTACTAAAGTTGCCTTATATAAAATATTATGATGGTACTAAGTCCATCAAATACATGCGTAGAAGCATGCCTATACCTTATTGATGTTTGCAGAAAAAGGCATGTTAGCATGCCATGACATTCTTGCCTAATGGCAAGTGCGTATATAACGCCATGAGAGGGGAAAATTTTTGACAGCATTTCCCGAGGAGGTGGAATCCCAAAAAAATTTTACCATAAGCTCAGTGGCACGAAGGCCACCCAACGACATAGGGCTTGACAGGCCCATGGCATGCACGCCATAAACTCATATATGGATTCCATGACCTGCAAAAACATAAAAACAAATGTTGGCAACCATTCTTTGTGTTGCCTAACCATATAGTTTTTGCAACCTTGTTTCTTGCAAACATCAAAAGTGTGCTTCTCTCCTATTGATCCATACTTTTAAAATTTAAATAATGATCAACATTTGATGTATGCAATCCAATCTATGCATGTACATACAGAACATGCCATGACATAAAATAAAATGCCTGAAGCATAAAATATACATCCCTGAGTAGTCTGATTTTGGAATTGCATGCATCCAATTGCTCTCGACAAGCTTCGAGACCTCTGCACCTTCCTCTTCAAGTCCTAACATAAATTTTGGAGTGTCCGAAAACATTGGAGCACTCCCCAATGTCGCGTGGCTAAGTTTTTCATGTCTTTGCCATCGCGAACTGCCCTCGAACACCCACACACAGAGTTCTTCATAGTTCATGTCCTCCCAGCCGCCGAGCCTCCACTTTTCTTTTAAATCATAAGAGATCTAGTTCTCACTTAGAGACTCTCATATATATGAGACCTTCTCATGTCTCTTCTACCAAGTGGCATAAAATACCCATGTGATGCCATGTGGCATCCTTCTCCAAAAGGTAATCCACAACCAATGAATATCATATGACATGACAATACCACTGTTGGGAAAGATGGATGGATGATCCAAGAGATTGAGTAGGTACTGCTAAAACCTGCTTTGTACCAGCCCTCTTTAGCTTCAAACTTGATTAGTAGACTTCCTTAGATTTCCAATGACACCAAGAAATGGCCTATGTCCTTTGGAAATGAAGTGTGTAATGATTGAATCAAAACAGATAACTTTGGAAGTCACAAAGTCAAGAAGACCTTCTATTTTGGTCTTGACACCTGCTAAATGTTTTGCTCAGTGTCACCAGCACAGTAGCAATTGATAAAATTCCTTCTAGGTATATTCAATTAGCTTAGTAAGCTAACATTTTCAAGTGAAATGATGTAAAATAATGAACTATACTAAGAGAAATTAATTTAGCAAGATTTGGTATACCCCCCACTTTTTTAGGAGTGTAGCAGAGATAGACCAGTGAGCACCTCGACGAAGATTTTTCTGAATTGGCTGAATGAACTCACTTCAACCTTTGTGAGCATGTAGATGACTTTGAGCTGAATCCACCAACCTCTGAATCACTGAATTTGGTGGAGTATTGGCTACAATATGCCCTTGACAAGTTGACAGACTTTGGAGTAGACAATCAGTGAGCATAGAGATGAATGATGTAAATGTATCTATAAATTAACACTTGTGTACAATCCCATTGGCATGACAAGCATTGCCTAATGGTGTAGAGAGGTGTAGACTATGATGTAGTGCTCACACACACTCAATGACAGTAGAATGAAGCTCGGGAGTGATGTCTCTCTCCGCGACTTTTCAAGTTCACCTTTTATATGGAATGTGTAAGAATTTGAATTCAAATTCAAATTCTTGGCTCCTTCTAATCAAGCTTCTAAAAACTTGGAGATATTCTCTCAATCAAGTGAACTAACTTTTCCACGAATCATTTGGGTAGGTGATTACAAAAGATTCTAAGTCAAATTGACTTTTACAGTGAGGTAAAGTGGTAAGTAATGACTAGCATATGTTCCTATGGTTCTTTATGCATGTAGAGTCTTCATGATGTCTTCCAAGCCAATTGTGTAGGCTTATGATTTACACCAATAGCTCCTCCTCAAGCCAAACATTTTGGCTTAAGTCTTCATCTTCAATCTTCAAGTACATCCTGCAATCCAATCATAGATTTGAACCTAAAAAGCTTGGTCCCATCCAAAGCTTTAGTCACCAAATCTGCACATTGCATGTTGGTTGACACATAGGTCAGCTGAATGTCCTTGGTTAGCAACTTCTCCCTCACATAATGATAATGTACTTCTATGTGTTTTGTCCTAGCATGATAGATAGGATTAGCTGCAAGGTGAAGAGAACTTGTATTATCTCCAAAGATAATTGGAGGCCTAGTACATAGGCCCAATTCTATATACAAAAGCTTAATCCAAATTGCTTCTTGAGTGGCATTAGCTAGCCCTCTATACTCTGCTTCTGTAGAAGACAATTCAGGAGTTGGTTGCTTTTTTGCAGACCATGAAATTGGTTTGTCACCTGCAAAAGAAATGTATCCAGAAGTGCTTCTCCGATCATCCTTGCATCCTGCCCAATCTCCATCTGAATAAACTTTTATTTCAATATCTGAAGTATAAGGAAAATACAAACCATGGTTATGTGTACCCTTGAGATACTTCAAGATCCTTTTTGCACCTCTAAGTGAGGTATCCTTGGTTTGTGCATGAATTGACTTTGCACACTAACTCCATATGCAATGTCAATTCTAGTTAAGGTAGCATAGTTCAAGCTACCCACCATGCTTTGATAACCTGTAATGTATTGGACTTCATCACCTTCATGGGCACTTAACTTTAGATTCACCTCCATTGGAGTGCTAGCTGCTTTAGCATCCTACAAGTGAAATTTCTTCAACATGTCCTGCACATACTTCTTCTGAGTAATGTATATCCCTGAATTAGTGTAGACTAGTTCAAGTCCCAAAAAATACTTCAATACTTGTTCTTGATTTCCTTCATCATCTGGCTTTTGATGCTTCTGATTCCGTTGACATCATTGCCTGTAATGATGATGTCATCAACATAAACACAAAGATAGATTACCTCTGAATTACTTCTCTTAATGAACAGAGAAGTGTCTGCCTTGCTCATAACAAATCCTTGGTCTTGGAGGTATGTAGTTAGCTTGTAATTCCATGCCCTAGGTGCCTACTTCAATCCATATAAAGCCTTCTTTAATTTTCAAACATAAGTTACCTTCTTAGGGTCTTCATAGCCAGGAGGTTGTGACATATAAACCTCTTCTGAGATCCATCCATTCAAGAAAGCATTCTTGACATCCAATTGGTACATGTTCCAATTCTTTGGTGCAGCCACACTAACCAACACTCTGATTGTTGGCATCTTGGCCATAGGAGAAAATGTCTCCTCATAGTCAATGCCTTGGGTTTGGGCAAAACCCTTGGCTACTAATCTGGCCTTGTACCTGTTAATTGTGCCATCAGAATTTCTTTTCAACTTATAGATCCATCTGGCTCCTATTACCTTCATGGAGTCTTTCTTGGGTACTAACTCCCATGTATCACTCTCCTTGAGTGCTTCAATCTCCTCATCCATAGCTTCTTTCCATTATGATTTGGTGATTGCTTCTTCATATGAACCTGGTTCTTCATTTGACATATCCTTTGCAAGATAAATTGAATGTTTAGTAACAAGAGATGTATCATACCCATATCTGATAGGTTTTTTGCTTTCTCTTTGAGACCTTCTCATTGATTGAGTTGAAGATTCTGGTATGTCCTCAAGCTTCTTCATCTTCATTTTGCTTTTGGACTTCCATGCCTTGAACTCTTCAAGATTGATTGTATCTTCATCATCTGAACTTGACTCTCCATCCTGAGTAGGTTCTTCCTTTGTAAGTTTTGGAAATTCTTCTTTCAAATCATAGGGTAGTTTGACCTTCCTGCATTCATTCTCATACCAAGAATCATTCTCACCAAAGATCACATCTCTGCTTACCGTAAATCCCTTATTGGTAGGGTTATAAAACATGTAACCTTTTTTATTTAAATCATATCCAATGAAAATACATTTTTCAGCCTTTGGATCTAGCTTTCCTCTTACCTGTGAAGGAATGTGTACATATGCTACACATCCAAAAATTTTGCAGTGATCCAATGATGGTCTCTTACCATGCCATGCTTCATATGGTGTCATACCATCAAGGGATTTGATGGTAACCTATTTATGAGATAGGTGGCAGTAGAAACACTCTCTGCTTATAGATAGTAAGGTAATTTCTGCTCATTAAGCATAGATCTAGCTGTCTCAACAATTAACCTATTTCTTCTTTCAGCTACCCCATTCTGTTCAGGAGAGTACCTTGTGGTTATTTCCCTTTTGATGCCTCTGTCCTGCAAGAAGTCCTCAAATTCATTGGAGAAGTACTCACCTCCTCCATCTGACCTTAGCCTCTTCAAATTCATTCCTGTCTGATTTTCAACTAGTGCAAGATATTTCTTAAAACAATTAAATACCTCATCCTTGTGCTTCATAAAGTATAATACAGTCCATCAACTATAATCATCAATAAAAGACACATAGTACCCTGAACCTGAGACTGAGGGGTCTTTGCTAGGTCTCCATACATCTGTGTGTACAAGCTCTAGATAGTCTTCATGCATATATCCTTTTTTGGAGAAGGGTAACCTGTGAGACTTACCAAATTGACAAGCACCACACTTGTAAATCATATGTTGCTTGGATACATTAGGTATCCCAAGCACACATTGGTCCTTGGACATTTGCTTCAAGGTCCTTTCTCCTATGTGCCCTAATCTCTTGTGCCAAATCTCAAGCTCTGAAAGTGTTTCATCTTTATAACTGTATAATGCAATGTTCTTTGTATCTTCCAATTCAAAAGTGAAAAGTCTACCTGATTTTTCTCCTTTAGCTATCCTTTTGAATCCATGTCTTGGGTCCTCCACAAATGTTCCATATTGATTGAATCTGACCTGCAACCCTTTCTCTACAATCTGACCAACACTCATTAAGTTCTTTGTAATGGTTGGTACATAGAGTACCCTGCTTAACAAATTCTGATTACCATCACAAGTTTTCACATTTCCAACTTTAACTACAGAATGCTTTGTATCATCACCTGTTTGGACTTGGTGTTTACCTTTTGGTTCCTCAAGATAAGAGAGTAGTGCAACATTACCAGCCACATGATTTGAACACCCTGAATCAATATAAAATAAGTGATCATCATTTGTACCTGACTTTGAAGTCATGTTCATGATCAAGAGAGAGTCATCGTGCTCCTCTGTGTAGTTGTTGTAGTCCTTTCTGTTTCTGAATCCTCCTTGGTAGTTGCCATTGTAATTGTTGTTGTAGTTGTTGTTATAATTGTTGATGTGGCCTTGGTGATGGTTGAACCTTCCTCTAGACTGAGAGTATCCACCTCTTTGGTAGCCTCTTCCTCTCTGATTTTTGTAATTCCTGTAACACTAATCTGTGGTGTGATTTGACAAACCACAAATGTTACATGGTGATGTGTTATAGGGTCTCCCCCTACCTTGCTTACCTCCTCTGCCCCTTCCTCTTGAAGATCTACCTCTCCCTGCATAGTTGGCTTGGGAGGTAGAGCATTCATCTTCCACCTTCTTACTCTTGCCTTTATCCTTAGATTTCTTATCAGTGTATAGGGCAGAAGAGTTATTACCTTTGGTAGTATCTCCACTCTTGGTAAGCTTTGCTTCATGTGTGAATAGTTGACCCATGAGAGTTGTAAGATCTGGAGTGTGCATGTCCATGTAGAGATCCATTGCAGTGGTGAAGCTTTCCCACTTGTCATCAGCCTTGATCCCAATCATTACCTGCCTTACAATTTGTTCTTCTTCAACCTCTTCTCCTATGCTTGCTAATTGATCTGCAACATCTTTGATCTTGGTCACAAATTCTGAAACAGCTTGCTTAGGTTGCTTCCTTAGTGTTGTGAATTCAATCCACAACTGATTTTTCCTAGCCCTTGTATTGGAGGAAAAATATGATGACAAGGTTTCCGAAGTCTCTTGGGAAGTCTTACGATTTCTGATATGAGGTAAAAGAAAGTGAGATATAGAGTTGAGTAGATAAGACCTTGCCAAGGCATCCCTTGCACACCATGTGTTGAGTTTTTCTTGCTTCTCCTTGGTTGGCAAACCTCTTGCTTTGAATGAGGGCTATTCCTCATCTCCTGAGATGTATCCGTAAAGACTCCTTCCTTGTAAGTAGGTCTTTATCCGTAGAGACCAAGCTTGATAATTGTTCCTGTCCAATTTGTCAATAAATGAAGGAAAACCATCTCCCATTTTACCTTATTTGCTCTGATACCATTGTTGGGAAAGATGGATGGATGATCCAAGAGATTGAGTAGGTACTGTTAAAACCTGCTTTGTACCAGCCCTCTTTAACTTCAGATTTGATTGTAATTGAACTTGGTAAGACCACTCTCACTATTGCTCATGGTAGTTCTTTCATTTTTTTAGGATGCTTTTTTTTTTGTGCAAGGGATCAAGAAAAATTGTGTTATTAATTTTTACATTAGCCAAGATCGGCTTGGTTATCAAATTTATTGATGAGAGATGTATACTTCATGATTTGTGAAATGGTGATATTGTTATTGCCTCTAGAATTTTATGTTACCTTTAGTGTCCATGTTAAAGGCCAAATGGCCACCAGACACTTCTTTATATATGTTCTTTAATAAAACATATAGTGGCCTGGTCAGTTAAAGACTGTAAGTTCGACCGCATTTGTAGGACCTAAGAAGTATGTTTTCGTGCTCCCTATGTACTCTGTTTTCTGCGTATTCTATAGCCTCTGTGCGGAGTACTACATGCGGCCTTAGGAGCTTGGTTTTGTACTCCGAGCATATCATCGTGGAGCTTTCGAGAAGGAGAGCGCACTCTGGTGCATCGCCATCGAAATACTTCACTGGTATCAGAGCAGTTTGAGGCAAAAGCTTTGTTCCTTGGTTAGTGTTTTCTAGTTGTTGTTTATAAATAGAGTGTTGATTTGTCTAATTTCATGAATGTTCTTTGTTGTAGGACTGCATATATAGATTTTTTGATCCGTTTGGGCATGTGTATGGAAATGGTGGTAGTGGTGTACGATAATTTTGTATTTGGCTCATACGCGGCAGTGGTATGCCATAATTTTGTATTTGGTTCAAATATGGAAGTGGTGTGCCATACTTTTTATTTGGTTCATATATGGAAGTGATTTGCCACATTTTGTATTTTGCTCATATATGGTAGTGATTTGCCACACTTTTGTACATGGTTCATTTATGGAATATATATCTCTTTTCTACATGATTCATTTATGGAAAATCTCTTTTGTACATGGTTCATGGTTCATTCTACTCCTAGATATCTCTTTTATGTTTGACAATGTGTTTTTCTGATCAAATCATGTTTTGGCTCCCAATCATCTAAATCCTAAATTGGCAACAACTAAAGTACATGTCAAATGTCTCGTTTTTGTTTTGGTAGAGTGTATTGTCATTTCCCAAACAATAACACTATCATGTTGTTGTGGCAAGAGACAAGACACTCTGTCATTTTTTTTTTGCAGATATGGTCATCGGTAGAGGCATTGGAATGAGCATCGGTATGCCTAGGGACATACCAACTCTTATATCGATGATTTGGGTTGCATTATTCCTCATTCGACAATTCATTTATTCCTGAATAATTATAGAATTTTACGATAAGCCCTTATTATTCGATCGAATTATCCGGTGCCACATCAGCTTATGGACATTCTTGAATACTTTTTGCATGGTAATTCCACAATTTTCCATTGAACATGCTTTTGATCGAAAAAGTTTTTATTCTCGATCGAATACTTTTTCAATCGAAATAAATTCGATCAAATAATGTTCTATAAAAGAATACAACTATGCTCATTTTTCATAAGAGTTACTTTGTTTTTTATGAACTTACAATGTCGTAGAAAGAACAAGCTATAAAGTCTTGCTATAAATATTCAGTATTTCAATATTAAAATCATAAAGAAAAATATTTTTTTTGTGAGTTAAAAACTATTGTGATTGTTTTACTCAACATTGATTCTTACTTCACAATAGTATATGTATGTGTTTGTATGATTGTGAGTAAAAATGTATTGTGATTGTTTGAATTAATATTGATCCTTACTTCACAATAGTATATGTATGTGTATTTGAGAGTATAATTGTGAATGAAATCTATTGTGATTGTTTGAGTCAACATTGATTCTTACTTCACAATAGTATATGTACGTATGTGTATGATTGTGAATAAAAATGTATTCTAATTGTTTGAATCAATATTTATTCTTACTTCACAATAGTATGTATATGTGTATGTGCATGTGTGAGTATGCTATATGATTGTAAGTTAAAATCTAATATGCTTGTGTATGTGCATGTGTATGATTGTGAATTAAAAACTAAGGTTCTATGTTCTTTTTGATAATTCAAGGATTGAGAAGGTATTAATAAGTGAATTATAACTTTCTAGGTCTCTAAAATGGCTTTGTCTTGTAGACATATTAATACCTTCTCAGATCCTTGAATTGTAAAGGGATCCAACAAAGTTTCATTGGATAGTATGTGTATGCATATGAGTGTATAATTTTGAATCAAAATCTATTGTTATTGTTTGACTCAATATTGATTCTTACTTCACAATAGTATGTGTAAGTGTATGTGCATATGATTGGGAATTTAGAATCTATTGTGATTGTCTGACTCAACATTGATTCTTACTTCACAATAGTATGTGTAAGTGTATGTGCATATGATTGGGAGTTTAAAATCTATTGTCATTGTTTGACTCAAAATTGATTCTTATTTCACAATAGTATATGTAAGTGTATGTACATCTTATTAGGAATGTAAAATCTATTGTGATTGTTTGGCTCAACATTGATTCTTATTTCAAAATAGTATGTCTAAGTGTATGTGCATATGATTGGGAATTTGAAATCTATTGTGATTGCCTGACTCAACATTGAGTCTTTAGAATAGTATGTGTAAATGTATATGTGTGTATGATTGAGAATTAAAATCTTTTGTGATTGTTTGACTCAACAATGATTTTTACTTCAGAGTATGTGTAATTATATATGGGTGTATGATTGAGAATTAAAATCTATCATAATTGTTTTACTGAACATTGATTCTTATTTCTTAATAGTATGTGTCATTGTATGTGTGTGTATACAATATGATTGAGAATTAAATCTATTATTATGTATACATAACTATACATGTGTGTATAATTGAGAATTAAAATCTATTGATTTTTTGATGCAATATTGATTCTTATTTCACAATGTTATGTGTAATTGTAGTGTATGATTGAGAACTAAAATCTATTGTGATTTTTTGACTCTACATTGATTCTATATCTTATTTGATATTGATTTATGTTGTCTTTTTGTAGATAGAATCTTCATAAAGCAATTCGCAAGGACTGTGGGAAGGGAAAAGAATGGTCATATTTGATTGTTCATCAAGAGGGTAAAACAATGTCCACTATACAATGAAAATGTTGTGGACATCGTTATGTAGGAAATGCAACTTGGATAAAAGAGCATCTTTTTAGTATAGGTAATAATGTGGCAAGATGCTCTAATCTAGATAGTGATGTATGGACACATTGTGCAAGTTATGCAAATAAATGTAAATCTCAAGGTGTCACATAAAAAAGATTCAAAAGCATGAGTAGTTCACAACACTTTTGAAGTAGCCCACACATAGAGAAAGAATGAGTAGATGCATCGATGATGGTAGAGGATCCTCAGGATATTTCTACTCAAGTATCTTAAACCATTTTTGAGAATACCCAAGATACATGTATGCCATTTTCTCCACTTGCATCAAAAAACAGTATGGTGAATGTGGTAAAAATGGTGGATCTAATACTGTGTCACCATGCTTTGTCTGTACTAAATCACAAAATACTAGAGCTATAGCTTTTGAAAAGAAAGATTGTCTCCAACTTCATCTTGAATGGGCTCAAACATTCTTGGCATGTGGGATTCCTTTCAATGTCATTTGTAATCCCGTTTTCAAAGATGCTTTGATGTCAACTATGTTGGAACATCAAGCTTACACTATGCTTGAGGTGGATTTGATCTACATGAAAGGCTATCGCGTCGAAAGAATATCTGTTGGAGAATTCTTTTTCGTATGCTCATTTATTGTATTTCTTTTAGAGATTTTTGATGGTTCATTTACCCTTGTAAAAGCCTTAAGCTTTACACATGTAAAGGTAGAAAGATAGAGCCTGAATCCCACGAAGTTTTGGTGGTTGAAGTTGCATTCAATCAAGCAATCAATCACTTAAAAGTAGATCAAACTAGATCTTCACTTTTTCTATATTGTAGGAAAGTGAATTGATTACCTCCAACAACCATTCCCACTTTATTTGAATTCAGATTTCACTTGTAGAAGTCTTGGAACACTCCTAGAGTCTATATAAAGACTTTAAATCACTTGTACATTACATGGAAGCATTATACATACACTTGTGACCATCATTGTCTTGCTCCTTCGATTCTCTGCATCATCTTCTTCGCCAACAGTAATCTTGCAGAGGCTGGTGCTCTCTCTTTAGAGCTCTAAATTGAGTGCAAGATGGGTCATTGGAAAGTTATTAGTGTCTAGTTTATGCCTATACATTTTCAAAGCATTTGGTTCAGTAGATTGGGAGAAATCAGAGTTGTTCTATCTGAGGGTCAATCTCTGCATATTCTTGAAAAATATGAAGTACCACCGGTGAATGTCGCATTCATTCCTATAGCATATTTTGCTTATTCCTTATACTTTTGTGCATTCTATACACTCAGCCCTATGTATATCACTGCCATAAAAGGAGTTTTTCTAATTGTAATCACACTGGTGGCTATGGACATTTGAAGTTCATTATCTCTTCCATAGATAGTAAGTTTTTTGAGCTAGTCGACCCACGAACCTATCTGTTTTGTATCGACTCATTCTCCTTGATTCTCCAAAGTACAAAGTGTGTTTCTTTGCACTTATTGCATGCCTATAAGGTTTATTTGAGTCTCCATAAGCTCAAGGTCCGGTCTTGTGCCGGTTGGCTAGACCAAACTTCGTTGCTTAGAAACACATTTTTCTACCTTCTACAAGCTTCTACAAGTTCTTTCAGTGGTATCAGAGCTAGATCAAGATGGGTGACCGCTTTCCCTCAATGATTGAGAAGCTTGATCGACACAAGTACGCGGCTTGGGAAATCAGAATGGAGGCCTATTTGCAAGGTAGAAATCTTTATGGAATTGTAGCAGGTGATGAAGCTATGCCTATTCCAAGATCCCAAGGAGGACCTACACAAGAGGAGACAGATAAGCTCACACTTTGGTGTGCAAGGAATGCTCAAGCAAGGTCGTACATACTAAAATCTATCTCTGACTTTCTATTACCACATACTAGAGGATGCAAGACATCTCAAGAGACTTGGGATGCCCTTGAGACTTTCTTTTCTACTCGTACCAAAGCAAGAAAGAATCATCTTTGGAACGAGTTCAACCAAATGAAGAAGACACCTAAACAAACCATCAGAGAGTTTGTTACCAAGGTCAAGGAGGTTGTGGATCAGTTAGCATCCATTGCAGAGCTGATTGAAGAAGAGGTCATCATGAGGCAAATTCTCAACGGCAGTCGAAGTGATAAGCAATGGCAATCCTTCACAACGGCTTATGATCTCATCATGGATGTGCAAACTCCAAACTTGAACATCTTTCTTGGACAACTCTTCAATCAAGAAACCAACAATGACATAAAGGAAGGTAACTCTTATCTGGTAATTCAACTAGCACTCTATATGCATATAAGAAGGATAAGAATCAGAAAGACAAGAAGACGGAAGAAGATGAAGAAGAGACCTCCCAAGCCAACTTCACAAGCAAGAGCAAGTGGAAAGGGAAGAAGAAAGGACCAAAGCAAGACAAAACCAAAGGTCAGAATATTCAACCTTGTGCCATATGCGATAAGACCAATCACACCACTCAGAATTGCTAGTTAAATGGGAAGACCGAGAAAGGAAGTGGAAGAGGTGGATATGGCAATAATAGAGGTAGAGGTGGACACAACTTCAACAATAACAATAGAAGTTATAACAGAAGGGACCAAAAAGTATTCAGAAGATCAACCAAATGAAGACTCATTGCTTCTTATGAATCTAAGCCACAAAGAAGGTAAAGAAGATGATCATTTGTTCTACATAGATTTAGGATGTTCGAATCATGTTGCAGGAAACATTGCCCTTCTATCTGATTTGGAAAGTCCAAAGCATAGACATGAAGTGCAAACAGGGGATGACACAAAGCACAATGTGGAGAAGATTGGTAATGTCAAAGCTTCCAATGGCAGGACAAACATTCTGAGTAAGGTTCTCTATGTAAACACTATCACTAAAAACCTAATAAGTGTAGGCCAAATAGTTGAAAAAGGCTTGCAAGTTAGGTTCACCCAACATGGAGCTTTCATGGAAGATCCATGTCAAGGCTTCAAAAAGATAGCTCGAGGTGAGAAGCATGGTAGGCTCTTTACGTTTGAAGTAGGAGAAACCAGGAACATAGCTCTATTCAACTTTGGGTCTCAAACCCTAAGTGAGCTTGAAGTGTGGCATACAAGACTTGCTCATGTGAATGAAAGAACCTTGAAGGATATATGCAGGGATCAAAGTGTTCTAGGACTACCGAACATATCAAAGCAACACATGATCAACAGGTGTAATGCATGTCAGATTGAGAAGGCACAAAGACAACCATTCAACCACAAAGGCTACATCCACAACAACTTATTGGACTTAGTACATATAGATGTATGGGGACCAAGTCAAGAACCTTCATTGGCAGGATCAAGGTATTATGTCTCATTTATTGACGACCATAGTACTTGGACTGTTCTATACTTTATCAAGAGTAAGAATGAAGTGTTTGATTGCCTCAAGAAGTATCTTGCACATGTGGAGAATCATACAAGTAGATCACTAAAGAAGCTCAGATCTGATGGAGGGGGAGAATACTTCTCCAAAGATTTTGATGAGTTCTTGCAGGACAAAGGTATCAAAAGGGAAGTGACTACTAGGTATTCCCCTCAACTAAATGGAATTGCAGAGAGGAGAAACAAGACATTGGTTGGATCAGCCGGAACTATGCTTGAAGAGAAGAAGTTGCCACATTATCTATGGGCAGAAGCTATTTCAACTGTTGTGTACCTTGTCAATAGAATACCATCCAAATCACTTCAAGATATGACTTGCTATGAAGCATGGCATGGAAGAAAACCTAGTCTTGGACATTGCAAGGTTTTTGGTTGTTTAGCTTATGTTCATGTACCATCACAAATAAGAGGTAAGCTAGATGAAAGGGCAACAAAGGTAGTGTTTATTGGATATGATTCAACTCAGATGGGTTACAGGTTCTTTAATCCTTCAACCAAGCAATTCACTAGGAGTAGAGATGTTGTGTTTGAAGAACACAGGTCTTTGTATGATGAAGACAAACAAAAGGTAACACTACCATATGATCTTGATTCTGACTCTCATCAATTAGGAAGCAAGCATGATACACATGTCCAGGATCCAAAAAGTGATGCAGACGATGAACAAGATGAAAGAGAAAAGGATTACAAGCTATGGAAGTCAAGAGGCAAATCAAAGATGCAAGAGATTGGAGAATGCTCCAAACAAGCACCTAGAAGATCAGCAAGAGAGAAGAAACAACCACAAAGGTATGGATATGATTCCACATTTGTTACAAAGCATTCAATATACTTGGAAAAAGACTCTATTTCAAAGGAACCCTCAACCTATGAAGAGGCAAAGGGAAACCCTAATTGGGAAAAGACCATGAAAGAAGAGATAGAAGCATTGAAGGAAATGGACACTTGGGATTTGGTTCCAATGTCATCGAATCAAAAGGTAATTGGTTGCAGATGGGTATATAAAGTTAAAAGAAATTCAGATGGATAAGTTTGCAGGTACAAGGCAAGATTAGTTGCCAAAGGATGCTCACAAACTCATGGTATAGACTATGAGGAAACATTCTCACGCGTTGCAAAGATGACTACAATCAGGACATTGATAAGTGTAGCTGCTGCAAGGAATCAGAGACTCCTCCAACTTGATGTGAAAAATGCATTCTTAAATGGTTGGATAAGTGAAGAGGTATACATGTCACAACCACCAAGTTTTGAAAACCCTAATCATCCATCTTATGTTTGCAGACTTAAGAAAGCATTGTATGGATTGAAACAAGCTCCTAGAGCTTGGAATTACAGGTTGGTTACATATCCTCAAGATCAAGGGTTCAAAGCTAGCAGCTCAGATCCTTCTCTATTCATCAAAAGGGATCACAATGAGGTTATCTATCTATGTGTATATGTAGATGATATTATTGTGACAGGTGATGATCTAAATGGCATTCAAAGGATCAAGAGACACATGCAAGAGGAGTTCAAAATCAGTGACCTAGGTGAACTCACATATTTCCTAGGTATGCAGGTGATATACTCAGTTGAAGGAATGTATTTGAATCAACGAAGATACATTCAGGATCTTCTTCTCAAGTTCAAAATGGAGAACAGTAAACCTGCAGGTACACCTTTGGATATGAATCATAAACTAAGTGTTTATGAAGGTGAGAAAATTGAAGACATTAAAGAGTATCAAAGCTTGGTAGGTAGCTTGATATGCTACTCATACAAGGGCAGACATCTCATATAGTGTGGGAGTGCTTAGTCAGTTCATGCACTCATCGAGAAGACCACACATGGATGCGGCTAAGAGAGTACTTAAGTATCTCAAAGGGACAATCAACCAAGGTATATTCTATCCTTACTCTTCAGATTTGGATATCAAAATCTACTCAGATGTAGATTGGGCAGGAGATAAGGATGATAGGAAAAGTACATCTGTTAACTTAGCATTTGCAAGTTGGAAGCTAGTGTCATGGAGTTCCAAGAAGCAACCAACAATTGCTTTATCTTCAACTGAAGGAGAGTACAGAGGCTTGACCATAGCAACTCAAGAGGCAATATGGTTAAAAGCATTGTATACAGATTTGGGACTTGTGAGTTCCAAACCTCACATATTTGGAGATAATGTAAGTTCCATGCATCTAGTGGCAAATCCTATTTTCCATCCAAGAACCAAGAACATAGAAGTCCATTACCACTTTATCAGGGAGAATCTCATGGCAAAGGAGATTGACATTTCTTTTGTTCCTACTAAAAAGCAAGTTGTAGATATGATGACAAAGGCACTTGATGGAATAAAGCTTTGTAGATTCAAAGCTATGGCAGGTATTCAACCTATCAGAGAATGAAGACTCAAGCATACTTTAGCTTGAGGGGGAGCTAGTGGAACATCAAGATTACACTATGCTTGAGGTGGATTTGATCTACATAAAAGGCTATCGTGTCGAAAGAATATCCGTTGGAGAATTCTTTTTCGTATGCTCATTTATTGTATTTCTTTGAGAGATTTTTGATGGTTCATTTACCCTTGTAAAAGCCTTGAGCTTTACACATGTAAAAGTAGAAAGGTAGAGCCCAAATCCCACGAATTTGTGGTGGTTGAAGTTGCACTCAATCAAGAAATCAATCACCTAAAAGTAGATCAAACTAGATCTTCACTTTTCCTAGATTGTAGGAAAGTGAATTGATTCCCTCCAACAACCATTCCTACCTTCATTTGAATTCGAATTTCACTTGTAGAAGTCGTGGAACACTCCTAGAGTCTATATAAGGACTTGAAATCACTTGTACATTACATGGAAGCAATATACATACACTTGTGACCATCATTGTCTTGCTCCTTCAATTCTCTGCATCATCTTCTTTGCCAACAGTAAGTTTGCAGAGGTTGCTGCTCTCTCTCCAGAGCTCCAAATTGAAATCAAGATGGCCCATTGGAAAGATATTAGTGTCCAGTTTAATCTTGTAAATTTTAAAAGCATTTGGTTTAGTTGATTGGGAGAAATCGGAGTTGTTCTGTCTTGGGGTCAATCTCTGCATATTCCTAAAAAATAGGAAGTACCACCGGTGAATGTCGCATTCATTCCTATAGCATATTTTGCTTATTCCTTATAATTTTGTGCGTTCTATACACTCAACTATATGTGTATCATTCCCATATAAGGATTTTTCCTAATTGTAATCACACTGGTTGTTATAGGCTGCATTTGAAGTTCATTATCTCTTCCATAGATAGTAAGTTTTTTGAGCTAGTCGACCCACAAACCTATCTGTTTTGTATTGACTCATTCTCCTTGATGCTCCAAAGTACATAGTGTGTTTCTTTGCACTTATCGCATGCCTATAAGGTCTATTTTAGTCTCCATAAGCTCAAGGGCTGGTCTTGTGTCCGTTGGCTAGACCAAACTTCGTCGCTTTGAAACACATTTTTCTACCTTGGTTTCTATATTCGGTGCTTCTTTCCACGTGACACCACATAGAGTATGGTTCTTTACTTATGTAGGAAACTCTCTTGGTACCATGAGACTTGGTGACTCTTACCGTGTGATGTTGTTGGGTTTGGAGATGCAGTTGTGGAGTTCAATGATGGTTCAAAATTCACTATGTATAATGTTTGCCATGTACCTCAGTTATCAGTTAGCTTGATCTTAGTTGGTCAATTTGGTGACCTTGGTTACAAGGCTATTTTCTATAGTGAGTCTTTTTGCATATCAAATAGCAATATGGTTATTGCAAAAGGAAACAAAGTTTTCTCACTTTATCTTTTATTTGTATCATAGAAAGAACACATGTGAGTTGTTACTGAATAGTCTCTCACTTGTATTTAGCATGGTTGTTTGGTCCACATACCTCTTAGCTATGTTATCTTTCTAAAATTGAGTCATAACTAAGGAGAACAAAGACATCATTAGGGTGAAAAACGGCCCAAAAAGGGCCGTGTAAGGATTTCAATTAGTTGTGCTTAATCGGGATTAAAGTTGTCAAATGCTTTAAGAAATTCCGTGTAAGTTCATTTAAAACATATCTTATGCAAATTTTGAAGAGAGAGAAACTCGTATCATATGATCATGAAAAGTTTGTGTGATATCTTACGCCTCGAAGTTTGTGTGATATCTTACGCCTCAAAAGTTGAATTTTCCTCTTGTTCACGGACCTATATAATGTGTGCTGATGACGTTTTGCGCTTTTTTTCTCTACTTTTCATAGCAAGCCTGTTTCTCCCTTTCACGTCATTTTAGACACTTGCCGGTCATTTTTCATAGCAGACCATGGAGAACGTTAACCCAAATACTCTCGATGAGCTTTCAAACAATCCAAATCAATGTAAAAAGTTCCATATCAACATTGCAGTTGGTCAAGAGTATGCGACGACAAGAAAAGTATTTCGAAGGGCTCTTCATCCTCTTGAAGTGGATGGATTGCGAAAGGAAGGCAAGAAACATATCGACATATGGACAGATGTATCTGTTTATCCAATTGATCCACAAACTGGAAGGTACCCCCCTTTTCATAATCTTCATGATCTGATTAGATTTGTGGGAGATGGTGAGGATGGTTTACGAGGCTATTGTTCAAGGCTCTGGGATATTTCAAGGAATTATGTACAATACATAAACTATTTACAAAACACACTACACCAGAAGAATTTACATATGAGGGAGCTAGAAAACAAATTATCCACTTTATCTTCTCAGTTAGAGTCTTTTAAAAAAATGAAAGAAACTCCTATAGGTTTGAGAATGCGGTCAAAACGAGTAAAACCTTTTTTAGATTTGACTGAAAAATCTGGCCAGAAAAAGAAAAGAATGAAAATTGTTAGAGATCATGTGACAAATGTGCTAGGTTTCAATATGTCGAGTAGTTTTGAGCGCATACATTTCTGTAATGAAATTTTGAGTCAAAATGATGTTTTAAGACTATTGAAACTAAATGAAAATACATGTTTGAAACGCTTTGTTTTTCAAAAACTCATGACAGAAATGAATCTTTTACTAGAACCATCTCAAATTCAAAATATTTGTGATAGTGTCGGAGTGAGTAGGAAAGGTTATAGAGCAATTTCAAAAGTTTGCTGTGAATTTTTAAAATTTAACAAAGTTAGAAGTTTTACATTGCTTAGACCCCATCATGTAGGAAAGTTTCGGCTCTGCTTGAATAAGAAGATCACATCAGTATTTGGTGAATATAAACATATTCACGGTAACATGCCTTACGAAGTAGGAAAACAAAAGTTACATTTCACTTACAATGCATTTAACAACATATGGATAGATGTTATAAAACTTCAAACATACATGGTTCAGTTCTATAATATAAAAGAGCATGAATGTTCTGGTCTATTGAAATTTGTAATCAAACTTGATGAAGCTGAGCTTAAAACACATCAAAAGATGGAGAGAATAAGCATTGCACTGATGAACAAAGCTTTGGACTATAGCCTTGTGAAATTGGATACTCCATCTCTCAAAGTACAATCAGAAATGGAGTTATGGTGGGTTGGTTGTGCTCAAGTTCCATCTGAGAGCCATAAAACACTTAAATGGTTATTCTCACAGACAAACATTCCAAATGTTATCCAAGGGCATCATGCAGGAGAATTGTTGAATGTCAAAGACTACGGAAACTTTCAAGTTGAGTGGCATTTGAGTGGAGACCTAAAGACACTCAAATGCATGTTTGGTATAAGTGGGGGAGCAAATTCTAAGTACCCTTGCTTGTACTGCATGCAAAGCCCAGGCACAAATGGATGGATTGCTAGAGCTGAGGGTGAAGAGGCTCCTTCTAGACAAAATGTTATTCTTTGTAACTACTCATCTTCTTCAATGATTTGGGATCCCATACTTCCAATAGCATTGACAAACGTACACATATGTACACTACATGCAGAGTTAAGAATCATTGACAAGTTGGTCCGTCTTCACTTGGATTATGCATATTCTATCAAGCCTACAACTCTTGCAGATGAATGCATAAAAAAATGTGAATGTCTTCTTTCAGAAATGGGATTTCATGGTGGTGATATTCATCTAAGAAAAGATCCAAAGCTTTCACAAAATACAGGTGATGTTTTACAGGATGTCTCAATGGGAGGTGCAAAAGCAAGGAGATTCTTCAGCAACCATGATGGCAAACAACTTAATGCCATGTGGAATTCATGGAAAACATTTTGTGAGGTCACGACTAATGTAAAAAGCAAACCAGAAATAGCAAAAAAGAGAATGGAGGTGTGTGTCAAACTAGATAATCTTTTAAAGATCATGAGGCAGCAGGTAACATCAAAAAGTTATGTGGCAGATTTCAGAAAGGCGACCACAGAGCTTATAGAAACCATCATAGAGGCATGGGGTGCCAAAGACATAACATACTACTTGGTGAGCTCCAAAGATATTTTATTCAATTTATCTATTTTTAATTGAAATAAAGATCTAATGAAATTCTTCTGCTTTCCAGCATATTCTTCTTGTGCATGGTGCATTCTTTGCAGAAAAAGAACCACTTGCCATATGGAACACCCAAGGCATGGAAAAATCTCATTATCAAGCAAGGACAAGCTTCTTTAGGTGTACATGGAAAGGAGGAGGAGTAACAAAGAGCAATGCCTTCAGAGAGCTTTTTGGTTGGTTCTTTAGAAGACAATTACAAAGGACCTCATGCCAAATATAATCAGAAGGATATGGCTATCTCCAGACAAATCATGTATCAATATCACAAACTGAAAAAGACCACATTTCAAACAGAGCTTTAATATTTGCAATGTCTTTTATTTCTTTGAGAAATAAAAGATGTCATGTATGTACATTTCATGATGTATTATGCTTTGAAAAGAAATATGTCTACTACCATCAGATGACTTTGACCAGAGAATCAATAACAATTACACCAAAAAAAATTGCAATGTCTTATATCACATTGGGCAATTTGTGTATATGTACATTTGTTGAGATATAGAATTTGAAAAAATCAAGTCATTCCTTGAGCCTTTTTAAAGAGCTTGGCTCTGGCAAATCACCTCTATATCTCAGGAACTCTTTTCTCCTGTATCCAGCAATGCTTTTTAAATCTGACACCCCTGCAGCCATTGCATAGCTTGAATAACAAAGAAAGTACCCTGCCCTTGAAGCATTCAGTCCTGGGGCATATCCAAAAACTCTGAATGCAGTTGCTCTTTCAAGCAATAAAACTCTGAAAGCATTAAAGGGTATTGGAGTAAAACCCATGTATTTTGATAGAGTCCTCAAGCAGAACAATGCAAAGTCTGGCTCCTCACTATAGTGCTTGTGAATAACACAAAAAGTGTCTGGGTTCAACTTTGGAAGATAGTGGATAACAGAATGAATATCCACCTTTCCTTTTCCCTCCTCTTCTAAGGCTTTTCTTGTTCCCTTGCCCCTGCCAAGGTAATTGTCTTCATCCAATAAAGTTAACTGTGATAAAAATGAAAAAGAAGGTTAGATGAAGTGCAAGCACACTTTAGGAAACATGTGAAGTAACTTGAAACTATTAGAAAGAAAAGCAAGAGACACGACTGATGCAAGCGATAAGGGTCTTCAGAGAAATTCAGACAGTCGTTATCGCTTGCATCGGTCGTCATCAATATCTATTTGCAAACTGCCTAGAAACATATTATGTTTGATAAATGAGGGGAATTCCCACAAGCAAGACATGTATTATCATTGCTGCATGCAACTCCTTGACACGACCGATACAAGCGATAAGGCCCAGCGGAAAATATCCGATGGGCCTAATCGCTTGCATCGGTCGTGATCCATTTCTGACACTTCGAATGGAGAACTTGGACAAATCTGATACAAGAAAGAGATTTTGCATTGGTTAACTGTGATAAAAATGAAAAACAAGGTTAGATGAAGTGCAAGCACACTTTAGGAAACATGTGAAGTAACTTGAAACTATTAGAAAGAAAAGCAAGAGACACGACTGATGCAAGCAATAAGGGTCTTCAGAGAAATTCAGACAATCGTTATCGCTTGCATCGGTCGTCATCAATATCTATTTGCAAACTGCCTAGAAACATCTAATGTTTGATAAATGAGGGGAATTCCCACAAGCACGACATGTATTATCATTGCTGCATGCAACTCCTAGACACGACCGATACAAGCGATAAGGCCCAGCGGAAAATATCCGATGGGCCTAATCGCTTGCATCGGTCGTGATCCATTTCTGACACTTCGAATGGAGAACTTGGACAAATCTGATACAAGAAAGAGATTTTGCATTGGTTAACTGTGACAAAAATGAAAAACAAGGTTAGACGAAGCGCAAGCACACTTTAGGAAACATGTGAAGTAACTTGAAACTATTAGAAAGAAAAGCAAGAGACACGACTGATGCAAGCGATAAGGGTCTTCAGAGAAATTCAGATAGTCGTTATCACTTGCATCGGTCGTCATCAATATCTTTTTGAAAACTGCCTAGAAACATCTAATGTTTGATAAATGAGGGGAATTCCCACAAGCAAGACATGTATTATCGTTGCTGCATGCAACTCCTAGACACGACCGATACAAGCGATAAGGCCCAGCGGAAAATATCCGATGGGCCTAATCGCTTGCATCGGTCGTGATCCATTTCTGACACTTCGAATGGAGAACTTGTAACAATCTGATAAACGAAAGAGATTTTGCATTGGTCCCATCTCATATCCTTAACCTAAAGTTCTTGAGATTATAGTTAACTGTATACCTTGACGTCATCTTCCTCAAGTCCAAACACGACCGATACAAGGGATAAGGCCCAACGGAGATTATCCGTTAGGTTGTATCGCTTGCATCGGTCGTGGTCATTTTCTCACTTAAAAATCGAGATCTCAGACAAAAACTTTAATTGATAGAATATATCAAACAACATACCTTGACCTCATCTTCCTCCTCAATGAGCTCTTTTGAGTCAATACAAATTGTTCCTTTGTCCTCAGCGACATCCACGAATGAATAGCCGCGTCCAAACGAGTATATTCCAAGTTGCTTCTGATGCTCATCAAACTCTTCATCAGCAAGTTTTGGCTTCTTTGAGATAGCTTTCTCAAAGCATTTTGAAAGAGCTTGTGATAAATCTTTGAATTCTTCATTAGAAAAATCCAAATCAAGACGCAAAAACTCCTCTCTTCTTTCTCCTTTCTTATTGATGAACTTCCTTGCAACTTCTTCTGCCTCAGCTATAGCTGCAAGGCAGTAGTCCTCCCTTAGATTGAAAAGTTCCTGAATGTAAAATAGAGGTATGAAGTCTTTCCTAGAGATAAAGTAAAAAGGTAGATTTGGGAGAAGTAGGGACTTCTCAGGCTCCCTTATTGCAGTCTCTGCTTTAAAAGTGGCCACATCAAAATCTTTGACATGCTCTTCTTCTGCTTGGAGATTGATCTCCTCAACAATCTCCATGACACCTTTCATAGTTTTTGAGCTAGCCTTAAGTGTCAGCTCTAAGCAAGGCTCGTCTTCATCATGAACATTTTCCTCCCTTTCAACTGAGATATGATCAAGCCATATCAAGAAAGCAATGTTTAAAGGGAGCAAGCAACAGTCCTTTTCATGCTCTGGGCATAAATCAAGCTTCCCTGGCAAAGGGGATATCCTTTTGCATTTTCTTGTGATTTTAGCCCTATCTATTGGATCCTTCCCAAAGATGTGAGGATGGACATAGGTTTTCTGAGAAATAGAAAGGATCCTTCCATTGACCAACCCCAAGAAAATCTCCCACTCATCCTTAAGAAAACTTTTCGAGTTCTCTAAGAGTTTTTCAAAATCAATTTTGGGGTTGAATATGGTCATTGCATAAGGAAAATAATCTACACTTAAACCCTCTTGGACCATGAAATCAAGAAGTTTCTCTAATGGAGAGACACTAAGGATCTCATTCATTCCCTCCATCTTAGCTGAAGCTTCTCCTGTATGTCTATTAGGAGAACACAACCGATGCAAGCGACTAGAGCGAGTCAACGTAGGTCAAACGGCGAAAATCGCTTGTATCGATCGTGTTGGCGATGAAAGAAAAATACGCATGTAGGTGAGAAATTCTCTGAAGGTTGAAAGTTTGAGTTTGTGAAGGAAGTAGGTATTTATAGGCGAGGAGGGAAGAAACGGTCGAATGAGGTGGACCAATCACAGAGTGCCACGTGGCAAAGTGTACGTTGCCCGATGCAACGGATAGATGACGTGCATCAATCAAATCATGCCACGTGGCAAAAGACGTTGGAATTTGCAACGGGTATCTGACGTGGATCAATCGGGGCATGCCACATGGCACAACGGTCAACTCAGCTTTGGGACCTATTTAAGCTTTCCTATTCATTTGCTTCATTTTTTTTGTCAACACTTGCCAAGCGTGGAGGTTCCATCGCCACCAAGTTTTTTGGATACTTCACAATTTCTATAGAGAGCGCTCTCTCCGTAAGGTAATGTGGATACGACCGATGCAAGCGATTAGGGACATCCGAGATTTTTGGATAACCCTAATCGCTTGGATCGGTCATGTTTTTTAAAATCATCGAGTCCTTGATCATAGCTTGCAAATTTTGGTTTCGCTTGTGATGCTTGAGTATAACGCATTGTTACCTTTATTTTAACTACTATTTATTGAAATATGATGATTGAATTCAGGGACGATCGATGCAAGCGATGAGGGACGTCCGGGCATTTACGGATAACTCTTATCGCTTGGATCGGTCGAGTCTCTTACAGTGGAACGAGTCATTGATTTTAGTTTTCCAATTATCTTTTTCTTAGTGGTAATTGAGTATTTTGTATTGTAAGATATATTTTTATTGATATTTGATGATTAATTTAAAGACGACCGATGCAAGCGATCAGGGACATCCGAGCATTTTCGGATGACTGCTATCGCTTGCATCGGTCGTGCCTTTGATAGTGGAAAGAGTCATTGATTATAGTTTTCCTTTTATCTTTTTCTTAGTGATAATTGAGTATTTTGCATTGTTAGAACCATGAAATCAAGAAGTTTCTCTGATGGAGAGACACTAAGGATCTCATTCATTCCCTCCATCTTAGCTGCAGCTTCTCCTGTATGTCTATTAGGAGAACACAACCGATGCAAGCAACTAGAGCGAGTCAACATAGGTCAAACGGCGAAAATCGCTTGTATCGGTCGTGTCGGCGACGAAAGAAAAATAAATACGCATGTAGGTGAGAGAAATTCTCTGAAGGTTGAAAGTTTGAGTTTGTGAAGGAAGTATGTATTTATAGGCGAGGAGGGAAGAAACGGTCGAATGAGGTGGACCAATCACAGAGTGCCACGTGGCAAAGTGTACGTTGCCCGATGCAATGGATAGATGACGTGGATCAATCAAATCATGCCACGTGGCAAAAGAGTTGGAATTTGCAACGGGTATTTGAGGTGGACCAATCGGGGCATGCCACGTGGCACAACGGTCAACTCAGCTTTGGGACCTATTTAAGCTTCCCTATTCATTTGCTTCATTTTTTTTTGTCAACACTTGCCAAGCGTGGAGGTTCCATCGCCACCAAGTTTTTTGGCTACTTCACAATTTCTATAGAGAGCGCTCTCTCCGTAAGGTAATGTGGACACGACCGATGCAAGCGATTAGGGACATCCGAGATTTTTGGATAACCCTAATCGCTTGGATCGGTCATGTTTTTTAAAATCATCGAGTCATTGATCATAGCTTGAAAATTTTGGTTTCCTTTGTGATGCTTGAGTATAACGCATTGTTACCTTTATTTTAACTACTATTTATTGAAATATGATGATGAATTCAGGGACGACCGATGCAAGCGATGAGGGACGTCCGGTCATTTACGGATAACTCTTATCGCTTGGATCGGTCGTGTCTCTTATAGTGGAATGAGGCATTGATTTTCATTTTCCAATTATCTTTTTCTTAGTGGTAATTGAGTATTTTGCATTGTAAGATATATTTTATTGATATTTGATGATAAATTTAAAGACGAACGATGCAAGCGATCAGGGACATCCGAGCATTTCCGGATGACTGCTATCGCTTGCACCCGTCGTGCCTCTGATAGTGGAAAGAGTCATTCATTATAATTTTCCAATTATCTTTTTCTTAAAGATAATTGAGTATTTTGCATTGTAAGATATAATTTATTGATATTTGATGATTAATTTAAAGACGACCGATGCAAGGGATTAGGGACATCCGGGCATTTCGGATGACTGCTATCGCTTGCATCGGTCGTGCCTCTGATAGTGGAAAGAGTCATTGATTATAGCTTTTTGAGAGTAAGTTTTGACAGTGGAAAGAGTGAGTGATCATAGCTTTTTGAGACTAATATTCCACTTTTCCTAATTCCTTGCCTAAAGACTGATTTTTTGCAGAGTATGGCTAGAACCAAAAAGACAGCAAGGAAGTTGTACCCTGAGGGTCAGGACCAAAATGCCCAAGGGGAAAATGTCCAGGAGCAAAATTCCCAGAAGGTTCAAGCCAATGTACTAGACAAGCCTTAAAAAAAAAGGGTTAAGTACCATGTAAAGTCTTTGAGGGAAATTAGAAGAGCTCAAAAGTCTGTGGGATTGTTGATCCCAAGACTTCCATTTATGAGAGTTGTCAAGCAGATCTCAGCCAACCTCTGTTCTTTGATGAAGACCTCATCCTTTGTCAATGTGAGGTGGCAAACTCAAGCACTGCTATGCCTGCAAGAAGCTTCAGAGGACTTTGCTATTGATTTTATGAATGATGCCTAGTTATGTGCTGCTCATTCTCGTAGGGTAACACCAATGGCGAAGGATTTGTTATTGTTTCAAGAATAAGATATAAGTTTGATAAAGCTCTGGTTCCTATTGATCACCACGATAAAAAATTCTTCGATATTTTAAATATACCTCCAGCTCGAGCACCCAAAACAACAGTTGTCATTGAAGAGATCAACGCTCAAGTCACTCATGATCATGAAACTAGAACTGCAGCAAATAGTGAGGAGGAGAGGAAAAAGCAGGGATTATTTACAGAGGAAAGTGCCATCTTAACCCAAATTCAAAAGTTACAGAAAGCAAATAAAGAGCTCCTCAAGAAAGGAGATGGGCAGGTAATAGTTAATGTTGCAATGCCATGGCAAAATGAATTGTTTCTTGACATTAGACCTGAAGACAACAAAATGTTGAGGGAGCTTCATGTTGAAATATGAGATAGTGTGGTCAACATTTCACTCAGGTATATCTAGAGGCCTTAAAATGCTTTTGTTTTGCATAATTTCCTAGTTCCTTAACTGCATTTTTATTTCTTGATTTGTAGGTTTCTTCTTCAACAATGTGAGGAAGTGGTTCAAAGAAAAGTATTTATTTTAGATCCTCTGGTGACACAGTGTTTTTTGCATAAACATGGAGATGCCAAGTCCTTTCTACAGGATTTTACAGAAGAAGTAGAATGTGTTATTTACCCATATATTGAAAAGTAAGTATTCATCTTCATTTTGGAAACATATTTGTTTCATTTAACAAAGTATATTTACATGCAACTCATTGACAGGGGCCATTGGAGTTTGATTATTGTGGATTTCAATGCATATCAAGCTCTTTTCCTCAATTCTCTTCCATCACAGCATGGGAATTGCAAAGTGTAAGTTACTATACATTTTGTTGTTCTCTATTTTAAAGCCATGCTATCCATTCTGATTTTCACTTTACAATGCAGTGCTGCAAAGCTTCTCAAGATGCATATTGATCAGATTTTTCCAGGAATAGCTAAAATGAATGAAGAAAAGCAATTTGGATACAGCCAAATTCATGTGCCATTGCAGAGAGACTCAACATCATGTGGCTGGAGAGTGATTGCAAATGCTGTAAGATTCTTGGAAAGAAGGTTCCACAGTCCTGAATTGAATTTATCAGACTACCAAGATGCATGGATCATCTTGATCAGAGAGAGAGAAATAAATAGTATCATGAAACATGCAATCTGCCCATATGATCCAGACTCACCTCCACCCCCTCCACGTGATAAAAAAAAGTCTGAAGATAAAAAGAAAGGGCTTCCTCTTCACTCACCACTAAAGCATGGGAACAACATAAAGAGTCAAGCTGAAAGCTCCAAAAAGGGACAGAAGCAACAGAGAAAGCAAGGCTCTAAAAAGGATAGAAAGGGTTAAATTAATTTTTGAGTCTTATATTGAAATCAATTGTAAAACCAACCAAGGTTGGAAGATTTATTTATGTACAAATTGTATGTAGTTATGCCAATCTTCATCTGGAAGATGGTCACAGTTGTATTGAACCTCGAGAGTTAAACAAAAGTTCATTGGATGGTCCAATTAAGTTTATTAATGTCACAATTATGAATGCATTGTGGGTTTCTTACTTCATTCTTGTTGGAAAGTGTTTAAATTGGAGAAGTTACAGAAGGACATAAAGAATTAAGAGGACACGACCGATACAAAACACTGAGTCACAACAAAGGAGAACAAAGACATGTTCTCTTTTCCTTTTAACCTAAAGACCATTATATCAAGCAATAAAGTGAGCATTTTACAATATCTAGAAAGCATCACTTGTTCTTGCTTGTAAATATTGTCACTAGAACCTTGATATCATATCCCAAGTAGTCAAGATAGATATAATAAAATTCTTGTTGCCATGAAAACTAGTTGTTCAGCCGATCAAGAATCCCACATCATGATCTTTGACAATAGATTAGTGTTTAAGGTACAAGTAAGAGTTCCGGAAGCTCCTTCCTTACATCCATAACCTCAACAAGCACAGATTATAGCTGATTAAAAGTTACTCGAAAATTAGAGTACATGTGTTGCAAAAATCGGAACATTTTAACAAGGCAATTAAGATCATCCCCTTTGTATGGTTAAGATCCTCATTGAATGCATGGCCATATTCACAGAATATGAAATACATTTCACAAAAGCATTCCCAAGAGAAGATAATAATCAACAAATTTATACTAAGAAACATTCACACATGATCAGAGAAATGCTCAAGATAAATCAAATTGAACACAAAGTGGAAGCAGAACTCGACATTATATTTATATTAAAATGATGTTTTACATTTCCTGTGTAAGTACAAGAGTAATATGAATCTACAATAGAAGCTGATCATAGCTTTCCTCAGGCTCAAGGATATTGGGATCCTCTGGAACATTAGAACACATATCCTGCCTCTCTTGCTCCAAGATTGGCTCTTCAAGGTCAGCCATGTCCCCCGGTTCATCTGCAAGTGGGGGAACAGGCTCCCTTGAAGCCGGTTGGAATCTCTCCGTGTCTGCAATGTGCTTCCTTCCAACCTCTTGGTCTTCATCTGGGCATTCATTCAGCCCATTGATCCTCATTCTAATAAAGCCCACTTGAGCATCATCCTTCTCCACAGCTATGCAGTGCCTGAACATCTTTAAGGAGAAAGCCAGAGTCGTTCCTGAAACAGCAGAAAACCACTTAGAGGTGTCAATCAACCATGACTAATGAAAATTGTGAAAATTGAAATTACCTGTGCCCGAAAAAAGGTCTAGGACCCAGTCATCATCATTGGAGAATAGCTGAAGCAATCTCATTATGAGTTTTTGTGGCTTTTGATAGGGGTTAACCAATGTCATGTCCCGAGCTACATGACGAAGTTTCTTGGTAACGGTTGGGAACATGAGCACATTTGAGATCCCATTCTCATTGCCATGCTCCTTGACTCTCCTTTGCCTTACTTCATCATAATAGCCAACTGTAATGCATTCAGTGGAGCTCACAAACCTATGCAAAGGAGTGTGATTTACATTTGTCTTCACCCTGCAAACAAGAACTATGAGTCACAGAGAGCATCATTAAAGCCACAGAGATAGAAAGAAGATTACTTACCACGTGAGGCACTCCACAGCATGACATCTTGCCTTCAGAGCAGTTGAAACAGAGAAGGACTGGTCTCTGCTATGGAAAATTACTATCCTCCAAAGAGGAGACATAGTCAACTCTGCAAAACCAGTGACCATCCTCCGAATCTGAGGGTGTTTGAAGGGTTCATCATCATTAACTGATCCCAACATCCTAAATCCATAGGGTATGTCCGCTATGAGAAGGGAGAAATGTTTTCTAGGCACAACAGAACAAATATTATTTACATCACTACAGAATACATTGTAATATACAGGCCTAAGGTGGTCTAGGAGATTGGAGAAACATTTCAGATCAGGTTCATCATCAAAATCCATCTCCTTGGCTTTCAGCCTAGATTTCTCATGCCTTGCTCTTTGAATGTGAGCCAGGAATGCAGGGGGGCAATCATCTAGTAGCTCCGCAGACTTACTTTTCTTTGGTTTCTGCAGAAAAAAGTGGAAAGACAACTAAATGAGCTCTTCAATACAGCAAGCAGAACATAAGGAAGCGATGAATGGCATCGATTTCATGTGGGGGTAGATGCCAGGCATCGACTTTCTACTGAAAGTCGATGCCTGGCATCGACTTTGGGACATAAGTCGATGCCTGGCATCGACATATGCCATGAGGTCGATGCCAGGCATCGACTTATGCTGCAGGTCGATGCCGCGCATCGACTTATGCCCCCAAGTCGATGCGAGGCATCGACTTTTGGCTGCAGGTCGATGCCAGGCATCGACTTTAGCCGTAAGTCGATGCCAGGCATTGAATTCGTACTAAAAGCCTGGCATTAAATTGGTTTGGTGAATCAAGGCATCTAACCTAATGGCAAACCAGGCACAACCTCAGAAAGAGAACCTACCCAATCACGAAAAAGGATGAAATATTCTGATAAACCTTTGTAGGATGATGTGTTGGATAGTCTCTTTGGACCTCTGTCCAAGAAAAGCAACCCAGCCTCTTCATCATGACCTCCTGAATCTTCATGTAAACTTTATGACTACAGTCACAAAAATTAAAAAGAGACTAGGTTAGAACAGAAACATGGGAGGAGGGAAAAAGGATCTGAGAATAACATACATACTTATTGAGCTCAGTCACCATCTCCTCCAGGCTTAAGTCCTTGGAGATTACCCTTGACAAAGTTGATATGATCAATGTATCATCCTTGATTCCTTGAAGGGCCCTCCATGGTGTCAGCTTCATGTCCTCGGGAGCCTCTTCAATTGAGAGGTCAGCTTTCCTTCCCTTTCCCTTCAGATCAACCTGTGGGTCTGGCCTCGACTTTTGTTGCTTCTGGCCCTTGACCTCCTTGTTCTCCCACATTGTGAAAATTCTATCCTGTAGATCCCAGATCTCACCTGATCTGAATGCCAGTTGAAACCATGGATCATATTTCCTCAAGGCATCAGACTTTCTATTCTCATCCAGTGCAATTCCAACCTCAATAAGGCATTGCTTTCGTAGATTGGGATGTATTCTTCCAGCTTCCTTAACAAGACAATCTTCATATTCATGGTGGAAGAACCGAATTCTCTCTATGGAGGACATTTTTTGCCTGTAGTCATTGTCATTGTTGTGATCCCAAGCAAGAAGCTTGGCTTCCTCAGTTGTAAGACCAGCATATATCTTACACTCTGCATACCTAAAGAAAAAAGTGGTAGGGTGCTCCTTCACTAGCTGTCTACGGGCCTCTGCAGAGTGTGAACCTCCAATCACATAATAAGTATACTCCTCAAATAAACCCTCATTGAACTCTTCCACAGAGCTGCACTCATTCGGATCCACCATGACAAGGAATGGCACAACAGTAGCATGAGGATTTATTCTCATTTTCTTCTTAAGATTCTGCACATGCAAATTGTGTGGCTCCCTGATCTCAAGGGGCCTCCTCCCTGTGACTGGATCTATTGGTGGCCTATGGATGATATTGATTGGCAGGTGGAACAATTGCCCCTTCTTCACAATTTTTCTTTTAGCTATATCCTCCCTCATCTTGTTCTGCTCAGTACCAAGAACACCCGAGGCAAGCTCTCCACCAGGTGCAACAATTATATCCTCAGAGCTAGAGCTTGAGTCAGAAGACTCCTCTTCTGAAATTCTCTTCTTTTTCTTTTGAAGCTTTTTCTGCACGCTTTGCTTACCCCTTGCCTTTACAGGGGTTGTCATCTTCTGTTGTGTTGGCATGATGTTGCCCTGGATCCATGGCATCAAGTCCTTGATAAGATTGACTAAGTCCCTGCATATCTCAGCTAGACGATCTAGAACACAGCACTCTGGGCACAAGAAATCCATCTTGCATATAACATTTCTCAAACGTTTCGATGTCTCTACCTAGAAAAGGAGGTTGTCAGAATCCTCATCTTCATAATCCAGTTTGTACACAAGGCCATACTGAAAACCTTGTGTTGTCGTGATCTTTCCTCTCCCATATGCCCCTCCAAACACAAGAAGGACTGCATTCTTCTCTTCGACATACTGAAGGCACCACTCCAGATTTGTCATGTCCCGCAGTGGACGATCTGTCCTTAAAACCTCAGCGTCCCTCGACCTATCCTTCATAGTTGGATCATCCTCAGGAATTTTGATGCTACTCTGTCCACCTGAGGATATTCCTAGCCGGTTGCTGGCCTTCTCAGAGGATAAGGATACAATAAGTTTCTTTGGTTTCGCTTGGTGCCCAATGCCTTTGTCACGTTGCTGATCACCAGAGCCCATGGTGACTTTCAGTTTCTTGAAGGGCCTCTCACTCTTGGACTCCGCATCCCTGAAGGCGCTTGGAATAATCAGCTCATACGTAAATGTGGTTTTCAAAGGCCCAAGTCGATGCCAGGCATCGACTTTTAGGTTCAAGTCGATGCCAGGCATCGACTTTTAAGTGCAAGTCGATGCCAGGCATCGACTTTGTGTGCAAGTTGATGCCGGGCATCGACTTGCACTTAAAAGTCGATGCCTGGCATCGACTTGAACCTAAAAGTCGATGCCTAGCATCGACTTCCACCCAAAAGTCGATGCCTGGCATCGACTTTGCACCCTAAAGTCGATGCCTGGCATCGACTTTAAGGCAAACTTCGATGCCAGGCAAGTCGATGCCTTGCATCGACTTGAGGCTGCAAGTCGATGCCAGGCATCGACTTGAAGCCTCAAGTCGATGCCTGGCATCAATTTGCACCTGCAAGTCGATGCCTGGCATCGACTTGCACACAAAGTCGATGCCTAGCATCGACTTTCAGGTGCAAGTCGATGCCAGGCATCGACCTGAGGCCTCAAGTCGATGCCTGGCATCGACTTGCACGTGCAAGTCGATGTCTGGCATCGACTTGCACGTGCAAGTCGATGTCTCGCATCGACTTGCAGCCTCAAGTCGATGCCTGGCATCGACTTACACCTAAAAGTCGATGCCAGGCATCGAGCTGTACCCTCATTGGATCTTTATTTTTAGAGCTAAGAAAAATAAAAACCTAGAAAGCAGACTCTTTACACAAACATACAAAGGGAATCTTTTAGGAATCTTTTTTTATGGTATGATTTTGCCTACCTCTTGGTACTCTTGCCAACATTCTTCTTCTCCATCATAGTTGCCTTGCTTGTATGCTGAGCTCTGTGCTCCATAGCTGTCTGTGCTCTGTTGCTCTCTGTTGCTCGTGGATTTTGAAAATGAGAATGATCTCCTCCTCTGCTATTTATAGGCAATTGGGTAACTTGAACCAGAGACTAACTGGATCTAACTGAATGAGTCCAGTTGCTAACTATATCTGTCAACCAATCTAACCAGGGAATACCACTCACACAAATAGACTGTTTCAGAGCCACTTTAATGAAATATTCATAGAACATTGCAACTATTTATATACATTTGCATGGAAATTACACTTCAATGGCAAGAGTATGGTATGTACATGAGGATGTCTAATCTCATGTAGAAATTTTTTCTTAGAATCTCTTGCTTGGGAGAAAATCAAGTCTAAGTTGTGTTGAATATGGGAGATTAATGACATCTTTATAGTGTTATCCTCTTCACTTTAGTTCATATTCACATTTATCTTGTAACACATTGTTGAAATGGAAAATCAATGTATGAATAAACATTCAAGTAAAGAACCTTGCAACTATTTATGTACATTTGCATGGAAATTACACTTCAAGTCTAAGTTGTGTTGAATATGGGAGATTAATGACATCTTTATAGTGTTATCCTCCTCACTTTAATTCATATTCACATTTATCTTGTAACACATTGCTGAAATGGAAAATCAATGTATGAATAAACATTCCAAGTACCTCTTTTACACATAATTCTTTTTTAATATACTTTCATCTACCTCTTTGAGATCTAGCCAAGACTACAATGAAACCTAATCCTTGAAATCTTATTTAGTACCAAAGGTAAAATTTCTTCTTGTATAGTCTTCAATGGCACTACTACAAACAATTTTAATATATAATCCAGTTGGAACTCAACTTGGATATATTTTGATTCACTCACAATGCTAAGACTCAATGACTCATATCTAGTTAGAAATCAATTGTGTTTCTCATTTCAAAAGTGAATCAAATCTTTGGTTCCCTTATTAGTGTATATTTGAGTAATTAAGTTATTTGATGTAATTTGATGTTTAATGTTATTTAATGTACTTTAATAAATGTCATATTACGGATGCACACTCTTGAGTGAGGTGGCAAGAATGCCACATGGCATCACTAAGGGCATTATGCCCATTTGGTAGAAGGGGGAGAGAGCAATCTCTTTGAGAGAGAGATTATTAGTATTACACTTAGTGGTTTTGACGGCTCTCTCACTATCTCTCAAGAGAACACAAGTAGAAGCTCGGGCATGGCTGGGAGGCGAACCGAAGAGAACACTCTGTGTGTGATGAGCTCACATCCGGACAAAAAGATTGCATGACACTGGTATCAGAGCGATGGTCATGGGCACTTATACTCGCGCTGCGGAGCTCAGGTTTTGAACCCACGACATGGTCCCTACGAGGCAGACGAACTACCCAAGAGGCCACGCCTATATGGTTAAAAATAATCTCTTCAGAGAATATCTCGTATCGTATTTTTCAGTCGTCCAGGCCCGATTAGAGGAAGCATACTGCCGGAGTAGTCTGCCACAGGGATGAGAGGCTAAAAGAGCTATGGGTTATGAACTGCCCGAAGCAAAGCTCCAGCCTATCCACATCCCCTCTTGGTGAGAGAAAGTTTATGAGAGCTCCGTGACCCCGTGAGGTTAGATGCATAACCTTACATATGGACAGTAGAGGTGGGCAAATCCCGTAAGTACCTATTTTTTCTTGGCTACTTCGAAGAGAGCTCCATAGTGATGACAAAGGAATTCGGAAGCGACCACTTGAGAAAGGAGCTCACATGCATAGTTCGTTGGGCTTCCATTCCTGTTTTGCTTCATCGGATGTCTATACATCATATGCCCCGCACACGAATGTGAGAAGGATGAGAAGATCATCAAGGCAAGGAGAAGTAACAAGAGAAGATGATCCTCTCCTCTATGATATCCTACGTCATTTAGCAAAAGGAGTTATGGCTTCGACTTCCACGTTTGAGTATTTTTTTAATTCCTGTAAGAATTTTCATTTTTGAAAATGATGATGAAGCATTAGGGGGCCAAGATCTTGGAGGGAACTCACATGCATGGAGAGTATGAGGTATATGCTCTCATTTGGGGTCAACGATTACCCCAAAAATACAAGAAGGCCAAGTTTAGAGTATCTCTAAAATACTCTACTTTTATGATTTTCACATAAATTTCAGGAGCTATTTTGATAAATAGCCATTTTGGTAAGGGGAAAAGAGAAGGTATTTTTCATAGATTTATGGAAAAAACCATGCACACTTAGAGTCTAGATTGACTTCCATATACAATCAAGAAATCCATAAGATACCTCAGTTTGATGGGATTTTGAAGCTCCACAAAACCCCCTTCCATCACAGTTTGACAAAAATTTCAGCACCTAAATTTGAGAAATTCACATTTTTAAAGAGGGAAAAAGAGGTGCGATAGCTATGAATGGATGAGAAAAGGTATGACTGAGAGTATGGTGTGTGGAAGTCTTAGGCGAATCATTAGATTCATCAAAATGATAAGTTAAGGAGGAATTTTAGGTCCTCAAAGACCCCCTTCCCACACTTTTTGAAAAATTTCAGAAATTAATTTTTGCCAAACTCCACTTCTTGGAGTAAGAAAAAGATCATTTAGAGGCTTCCCATGGATTATTGTGCATAATCCAAGAGAAATCCACATTTAGAGTGGATTAAAAGCTTGCTAAGAACTCCCATTCAAGTTTTTGTATAAAAGCAAA
Source organism: Ceratopteris richardii (assembly GCA_020310875.1). Classification (NCBI taxonomy): domain Eukaryota; kingdom Viridiplantae; phylum Streptophyta; class Polypodiopsida; order Polypodiales; family Pteridaceae; genus Ceratopteris; species Ceratopteris richardii. The sequence continues at coordinate 89,979,709 of CM035440.1, forward strand.
AATCTTGATTTAGGCCTATTTTGGGGAGCGAATTAGCATGCGAAGGGAGGATTTGGAAAAGTGAAAATAGGCCTAAGCATCTTCATATATTTCTCTCTGAGGTTATGGAGAAAAATTTAGTATTTTCTTGATGGAAGAATGCTTTTGGGCATCCCAAAAATCACATTTTTACACTTTTTCCAGCCCCTCCAACAGTCCACTAGTTTTACATGTCCCACTTGGAATGGCCATATCTTGGGCTAGGAAACTCCAAATTGGACGTGCTACGGCTCGTTCCGAAGAGCACAAAGTCTACTTTCAGTTTATGAAAAGAAATTTTGGAAAATAAGTATTCTTGCAGGTCTGAACATCTCTGCAAAGTCTGAACAGTTTTGGCAACTACCTTCCGGGAGCCATATCTTTCAACCCGGGAAGGCGAATTGAGTAATTTCACTTCGATTTCTTTGCACATGCTATATATTTCAGTTATGAACATTTGCAGGTCCTAAAGTGGTTTTTGCAGGTCTAAAGAAGGATTACTAATGCATTTTTTGACTAAATTTGCATTATTTTGGTAATCACTTGACCATATTTTATGTTTTGGGGAGTGTTCCGATGTTTTCGGACACCTCAAAGTTTATGTTAGGACCTGAGGAGAAAGGTGCAGAGGTCTCGAAGCTTGTCAAGAGCAAATGGATGCATGCAATTCCAAAATCAAACTACTCAGGGACATATATTTTATGCTTCAGGCATTTTACTTTATGTCATGGTATGTTCTCTATGTACATGCATAGATTGGATTGCATACATCAAATGTTGATCATCATTTAAATTCTAAAAATATGGATCGACAGGCAAGAAGTATACTTTTGATTGTTTGCAGGAAAGAGGATTACATACACCATATGGCTATGCAATACAGGGAATGGTTGCTAGCAATTGCTTTTTTTTTTTTTGCAGGTCATGGAATCCATGTATAAGTTTATGGCGTGCATGCCATGGGCCTGTCAAGCCCTATGTTTTTGGGTGGCCTGAGTGCCACTGATCTATGGTTTAAATTTTTTTGGAATTCCATTTCCTGGGGAAATGCTGTCGAATTTTTTCCTACCGCATGGCGTTATATACGCACTTGCCTTTAGGCAAGAAGGTTATAGCATGGTAACATGCCTTTCAGCAAACATCAATAAGTTTTAGGCATGCTTATAAGCATGTATTTGATGGACTTAGACCATCAGACTATTATATATAAGGCAACTTCAGTAGTAACAGGATCCCTACACATAATCCTTTTGGATTTAGAGTATAAGATTGCTAATGGAAGGAGCTACACCTTCACCATTAGTAATGTGCACAAGCAATCCTATAGGTTCAGGAAGTTGCATTCAGGCACGGGAGATGCATTTTTAATAATCTCCAAGTTATTGAAGATTTATTTATCTTCACAAGAATCTCACATGATGTATAGGACACTTTGTGGTATTATTAAAAATACCCAAAGAGTGACTAATTTCACTCTTGCACATCACTTGAGCGAGTAGTGAAGCATTTCTGCTACACTACTAAGGAAACCAATAAGATGGGATCACAGAGATGGGTTTCATGAGTAGCATCGACGGGTGCGTATGTGATTCAAGTGATGGTTAGGAAGGCCATAGGTATGGCACGAGCTCTATGGTATAGAGCATAGATCCCTTAGTTAGGAATAGTTGGTGGTACCCAATACATATATATGTATTTTGGGATCTATAGAGAGGTATTTAGACTTAGTCTAGGTACCTAGGAACAAGTTGGTTTGGAACAGAAAGGGATATCCATTGTCACTTGTTGACTAGAGCCAAACTAACTAGTTCAAGGACATGGGACTTACTTGAGTCCACCTATAAGATTTTAGGATATGGGATTCATCAGAATCCACCTATATATTCCATTACATATATATGGAATATATATTCGGTTTAGTGTAGGTATGACACCGTGAATTGGAAGAAGTTTTCACTGGTATGGGACGGTGGAAATGACTTCCCTTCGAGCACTCTTCTTCTATGGCCAGGGAGAAAAGGACTCATCATTCATGGCATCATGTCTCACTAGATCAGAGGAGAGCTCTTAGTACACATCTCCTTAGGATTGAGAATTATCCTTCATAGTTTAGGGAAGATTTATTCTTCCAATAGAGGATGTGATAGGTGATTTTATCACCATTGGTATCACATACTCATTTTTCAGTTTTTTAGGAAGGATAATTCCATCATTTTAATTGGATCGTATAGATCCATGCACAGAGTATGGTTGGCAGAGATAGTTCTTTACTATGGATACACATGTGTTTACGGTATCATGACATGTCATTGTTGACCATTTTAGTAGAGGGCTTTGACTCTTATTAGGAATTTATTTTCTCCACTCTTCACTACATATACCTTCATTAGTTAGCGGAGATCTGTTCTCCATCTTCATAAGAATATGTGTAATGAGGGATTATGCATTAGTTATGGAAGAGAGGACTAAATAAATTCATGAGTTTCTCTTTCAAGGAAAGGAGAAAGTGGGAATCAGCTCAGAGATTCATGAGAGATCTCACTTTAGCTCAGTGGTCTCACTTTAGCTCCTACTCTTTGAGAGAGAAAGAAGGAAAGGAAAACAGGATTTCTTCATAGCAGAAGAATAGAGTATGTTTTCCTTTAGATAGAAGAGCTGTTTTGAAAACATCTCTTAGTTTATATTTCAGACGAAATTCATTTCCTCTACTTTTCAATGTAATTTTCCTTCACATGGGAGTATTATTCTCCATTATTTTGGGAGGAAAATTATGCAGAACTTATATGCATATTCTCAGTTATGGATAAGTAGAGTAAATGGATTCAAGAGAATCTCTTTCAAAGGGAAAGTGGAATAGATTCCACTACCAGACCTCTTTTCCTTGAAGGAGATTACAGAGAGAGACATGGAGAGAGTTTCACTTTCTCGTTTAGATTGTCTAGATAGGAGTGGCACTCTTATATCAAAGACAAGAGGGAGATCACGTAATCATACTGGTTAGATTGAGCCTCACATGGAGACTCTTGAGAGAAGTAGTTATTTGTACTTCCAGTGATGGTCTTTGACTAGATGACATGGTCTAGTTATTGACATTAGTTAGACTGGGAATAGAGCTATGACTCTTCTCTTTGGGGTTTATAGGAGATAGAGATATATCTAACCTATTAGGGTACCAAACTCTTAGTTGGTGTTACATCATGAGTATGATGAGTAAACATCAGTTAGGAGGATGGGTGCTTAGGGATTATCTGAATCTCAAAAAGGGAATGCTTTTGCATTCATATGGCAAACTAAAGGGAAGAGAAGATTTGAGAGTTTGCACTAGTGCCAATAGATGCTCTTCCAATAGAACTTAGTTCAATGGTAATGGATGAAAAACCACAGATTTCTTGGTTGGTGAAATGTAGAGATTGCACTTTACCACCGTGAGTTAGATGATGGATTGACATAGTTCACAAGGTAGTTTAGACAAAACTACTACTTGTAATTACACTCAAGGTTAGCAAGACCTGGGGTGTTATGAGGGAAATCTATCATTTAGTCTTAGATGTGGTTGGAGCCACTTGTTATGGGACTTTGTTCTATACTCCATAGGATTCTATGGTTTACTACCTCCACTATGGTCAAGCCTATAAGCTTGGCACTTTACACTTCCTTTTCATATTATTACTCCATAGATGATACATCATATGGACTTAGGTCATTTGGATGATGTAGTATGTCATGGGAGTGGTAGTATGGAAGTTGAGTGTACATGGGAGATAGTAGGCACCACTCAGACGGTTTCCCACCTTTGAGATGATCTCATATGAGGCTTCTTAAGGGGAAGGATACAGGGAAACAACACACAGAGATGACCATGTACATAGAGTGCATGGGGTTCAGGGGAGTCCGAGTATTTGCTTCTACCATCATGGACATTTCATCTACATTTTCGAGGACGAAAATGCTTTCAAGGGGAAGGAAATGTCATATTACGGATGCACACTCTTGAGTGAGGTGGCAAGAATGCCACATGGCATCACTAAGGGCATTATGCCCATTTGGTAGAAGGGCGAGAGAGAAATCTCTTTGAGAGAGAGATTATTAGTATTACACTTAGTGGTTTTGAGGGCTCTCTCACTATCTCTCGAGAGAACACAAGTAGAAGCTCGGGCGTGGCTGGGAGGCGAACCGAAGAGAACACTCTGTGTGTGATGAGCTCGCATCCGGACAAAAAGATTGCATGACAATAAACTTTTGATTTCATATCTTCTTTATGTGACATTTGATGTGACATCTTCACTTGATCTCGGATTTCTACTTATTTAAAAAGGTCATTCATCTTCAGTCTTCTGTGAACTCAGTGAAGATGAGCTCAATCTTTTCAGTGGATGCTTGGGCATCAGCTTCTTCTGCTCATATTGATACAGTTTCGGATTCATTGTTCTCAGTTGATCCTTTCCACAGAAGTGATGATCCCTATGATTTAGGACGTGCTGATGGTTCCATGTTTTCTGTTGAGTCATTTAAGTTATCCAATTCACAGTGCAATGCTGCTCAACCAAATGCACCTCTTGATCTCCCATCTGATCCAACCAATGATCTCCCTTCTGACTCAAGTGCATGTGGAGCAACGAAAAAGCAAAGCAAGCTCAATCTACAATTTAAAAGAAGGCCTCGTGAAGTAAGTAAAAAAAGATTTAAATTTCTTACTTCAGATAGACAGATTGCATTGGATATTGTGAAGCATTGTTGTGGTTTGAAATGTTTGTACAATTTAGGAATGAAGAAACTAAAGCACCTAAGAGAAAAATTCCTCCATTTAGATAGTGAAAGGCAGGATATATACCTTGTTTCTCGCATGCAAATGATTGAGGATAACATGTCAGTAACACGTGTTGGTTTTGAATATTTCTTTAGTCAAGGGATGCGATGTTGTAGGGCTGCATTTAAGATTGCAATGGGTGTGGGAAATTTTAGAATACATAGGGTTCAACAAGGGCTTTTGAATGGGGATCTCATTTTGGATACGTTCCATGTTGGGACCAAAGGATCTGTTGGACGTCATGCAATGAATTGGATGATGAACTATTTTAGCTTGCATTGTGAGGTTATGCCTACAACTGGAAGGTTGCACTTGTCAGATAACTTTACTCGTCGAGAGGTATTTCAAATATATAGAGAAGACATGGAAAATAGAAATGAGAAGTATGTGTTGTATCGTCACTTTACTCGATTATGGAAGGAAGAGTTTAACAATGTTTCTATTCCTCGTAAAGTTAGAATGGGTGAATGTTCAGTTTGCGCCACTTTGAAAAACATGGCAAAACGGGCTACAACACCACAGGAAAAGAATAATTTTAAAAACCTTCTTAGCAACCATAGTGAGAGTCAAGCTTTAGAGAGAAAGAAAGCAATTCATCATCGAAGTAAAGCACTCAGAAATCCGGAGCGTTATATGTGTTTGTTGATCGATGGTATGGATCAAAAAAAAACTTGTTTGCCACATTTTTATCGCATCCCTAAGGACATTGGAGATGAAGTCCTTGTGCAAATGCATTTGGTTGGTGCTTTGGTATACAATGGAACTGTAATGTCCAAGGTTTTCTTCACATATCCGAATGTGCATAATGATCCAAACCTTACAATTACTGTCATTCATCGTGTTTTGCAATCATGGAAGGGTCTTTTGCCACCAACTCTATATTTGCAACTAGATAATACTGCAAGAGAGAATAAAAATTCTACAGTCTTTGGATATTTAAGCATGCTTGTTGAAAAACAGGTATTTCAGAAGGTTAAGATAAATTTCCTTCTGGTTGGCCACACTCATGATCACATTGATCAAATGTTCAGTACTTTCTCTAAGAAGTTGGCACGTAACAATGCTTTTACTCTTCCGATTTTATCTGAGTTGATTTCAGAAGCATATACTCCAAAACCAGAAGTTCAACACCTCACACAGATTTATGACTTTAAGCACTTTTGCTCAATGGGCCTTGATAACAATGCTAAGGTTTTGGCTCCATTGCACAATATTAGTTTCAACCATGTATTCTTGATGAGGAGGGGTTATGAAATAACCCTTTTATTTGCAAAGCAATATTCATCTTCTCTTGGGTGGGAGCCTAAAGAGGGATGCAGATTCTTATTGCAGGTGCCTAATTTGTCTACTGTGACAGTGTATGGTGCAGAACAATCACCATATGAAGATAAAAACAATAACGAAAGATGTGGAAATGTGGTTGATCAAAGTAAAAGCTGGATGCATGCACTCATTGAAAAGAAGAGACATATTGAGCGTGCAAAAAAATATGCTGGAGATCAAGATGTATCTTGGTGGGAGGACTTTTTCAATCATCAAGAAGAGATTATACAGTTTACAATGGCAGGTCACTAGCCAGTTGATGTTCCATTCACATGGGATTTTTGTACACAAAGATCCGTGAATGTGGCCCAAGCATGTAATGCAGATGCACTTCAAAGTTTTATACATCCACCAGAAAGAAATATTTATGTAGGCCCAAGGATGACAAAACAGGCAGAAGCAAGATGGCAAGGAAATTTAATAGAGATAAATGTTGGAACACTTATTGCAGTTCTTGCTGATGGTGATGAGGCTACCAGACCATTTTGGATTGCAAAGGTTTTAGAGATAACTAAAGATATTGATCGGAGAAGAATAGAGGCTTTGATGGTGCATTGGTATTACACTAAAAGTAGTAATGCATTCACAGGTAAATATAACTTAGAAATGGTGTGTGATACTAAACGAACAGGTTCAAAAAAGAAAAAGAATATTCGAAGCACATCCACTCTTAAAATGGATGATGTAGATATTCTTGTTTATGATTTTTCCTTGACAAAAACAGGTCACTTGAGGAAAGCAACCATCAACATGATAAAACAAAAGCTTCCATATGTATGTGGTACAGGAAATCATAGGCAAACAAGAAGAGTTGTGCATGATCCTGCATAATTTGGTATGTACGTGGATGAAGACAGAGCTCTTGTGGATATAGAAGAAGAAGAAGAGAGCTCTCAACAGTATGAGACTGAATCAAGTGCATCAGATGATGAGGGTGTAGACATAGATCGACAAAGTTGTGAGATGCATTGAAGCTCTCAGACATTTTTAGTGCTTTTGTAAATGCCTCGAAGTAGTTTGGTTAATGAAACCATGTTTTGTAGCAATTTTGACTAACAATCAGATATCCACCCATTAAAAATATGTCTAAAATGTTATTTTTGTATAAGAACTATTCAGTTCTACATTCTTTATATAGATTTTAGACATGTCAATGTCCTATCATTTAGATTTTGGACATGTCAATGTCTTATCATATACATTTTGGGACATGTCAATGCCTTATATAGTGAAATTTTGACTACATTTTGAGCTCTTTTTTTATGAGAAAATGACAAAAAATGTCAAAAATCACATGTTTTCACCTCATTTTTGTAATATATGTATACTGGTATAAAGGAATCTCAAACATAAGCTGCCATTTGCTTGATTTTTGACGAGAGTGTTCTCTTTTTACAACATAGTTCTCGTTTGTTACGACTCGCTGTTACAAGCGATACGGGGAATAGGAGAATCTTTGATTGCCCCTATCGCTTGCATCGGTCGTATTATCCATTTCATCGCTGTTGCTAGTTGTTTTTATACTCATGAGTCAAATCTTTACGCAAGGTCACTTCTGGAAGTCTCTCGCGGTAGTTTGCTAACACGACCGATGTAAGCGATAAGGGCCATCCGACAATTTCAGATTGCACTAGTCGCTTGCATCGGTCGTCTTCACTTATCTAGTCTCCTCTGCTTTATGCCTTAAGACATGCTCTTCTAATATTGAAATACCAAACCTTGGATTGGAATTTGCACCAAGTTCTCCACACTCTCTTATATTACTTGTTATGTGTACCATGATAATTTCTCTTGCATTACTTGAGGACATAAAAGTTGGATAGAATCAGATTATTTAACTGAGACTAATGTGCACCTTTGATAGACTATAATTATTAAATTGAAATTAGGTATTGAATTCTAGATCTCTTCTTCATCTAGAATTAACTTATGCAAGTTCTTGTATAATTATTTCTTAGTCATCAATTCACTCCTACAAAAAAAATCAATGGAAATATGAAATTAAGGACCTAAGAAATATCTAAGACATTTAAAAATGATAATTTAACACACATTGTTTGTAACCATCCTGCCAAGAAAATTCAATGGAAGTATCAATGGAAGCTTCTATTAGATGAAGATACATTATGTAAGAATGTCAGGGTTAACTTGTTACAATCTTAAAGGTTGGAACTTAATCACCCTTGGTGGTAGGTAGCTTATGCAAGATAATGATTTCTCTGATCTAATGTTAACTATTGCAGCATCAATTGAGAATCTACACTGAGATGATACCTCATCAAGGTATTCTAGAAGCTCCCTTACATTTTTGAGATTCCAATTTGCAGTGACAATTATTTTCCTTGATTGAAAATCTGGATGAATCAATACTTCTAACTCAAATTCTGGACAGCTCTCCTCTGAGTCCAAGGCTATCCAAAGTCCAAGCTTTTTTTTCCACCTTCTATAGTCATATCCTAGAACCAGAGATTGTCGACATATCTGATATGAGATTGAAAGAGAATTGGGACTAACTTTACATAAAATAATGTCACCTAGCTTTTGAACTTCTTTGCTATCCCATTCCCTACCTAAAACATCATCTATCTCTGAAATAGAGACTCTCCTATTCAACCACATTGTTTTTGTTTTCTGTAATAACATGTTTTTAAAGCATGCTACAAAGACATGAATAGGCAAAAACCATTGAATCTTTATCCTTCTCGAAATTCGGCCTACTGACATTGCCTTCTGGATGTCAAATTTAATTTTGCAGAGAAAACTTGAAACTGTTGAATGATCAGGAGCATCCCAATCTAATGAAGAGATGCAAGGACTAGGTACGTGTACAAGAATTCCATAAGAACTCCTCCCTGACGGCACTTGATAATCTGCATAATGGACAAATAACTCTATGCTATTGAAAAATTGAACAGATTTCTCTGCATACATGAGTTCTGCATATTCCTTATGAAGAACTCTGAATGTTCCTGTTAAACATTCAACAGGTTGCCATTCCACAATATTGGAAGGAAAGATATCTACAGTACACAAACATATGTTTCATTATACAAAATCAACTAGAATGATAGAAGAGCATTGTCAAACTTCACTTATAGTACGAAGGGAATTGCAGATGGTTTTCTAGAACAAGATCCTTAGCGGTGTACACATGCTGTACTCGTGCAAACCAACCGCATCTCTTCAATTTGAAATTGAGAATACGTCCCTTCCAATGGTTTCTTGTGTTGTCTCTTTTGGCACGCTTGACTTTATGGGCACCTCTACAACTAGGAAGCATAGTTACCCAGTCATTTACTTTCACGGAAAGAGGTTTCCACAAAGAATCCTCTCTTCTGTTGTAAACCTCACATGAAGTTACGCGATTGGAAGGACAACGACAAGAAGAAGCCATTTGAACTTAGGAGAAGAAGAATGTTCAAAGCGAGAAATTGACGTTCACAAATTTTGGCAGTATTTATAGAAAAAAAGGCTTTGTACACGTGGAAACTTTTGATTTGATGTTAACCCTATCGTTGAATGATCATGACATTTTGTGAACCCAAAAATATTTCGTATCTTCAAAAATCAATTCCTTCTTGGAAATTCGAGAATATGCTTTGTGTAGTGTGCAAAAGTATCTTTTTTTGCATCAAACCGAAAAATTGTACACTGAATACGAGACTCTTCATCACTTTAGCGGCGCTTTGAAAGATAATTGTATTAAAAAAAGAAATTCTCCATACGGTTAAAAGAGACAGCAATGTTATATTCTTGTACACGTGGAAAGACGCTATTTGTCAATTTCCTTAATCTCTCATTAGCAAACAGCCCCTTTTCGGCCGTTTTTCGCCGTAATGTGTTCTCTTTTAGAAATTACAAAAATATGCTAAAAACAAGGAAAAATTGGTCTTTTTCTGATTGTTTCATAGATATGATAACATCCATTTTAACTAGGGCATGAAAATAATATGAATTTATTTCATGATACTTTGTTTCAATTTCCATTTGAATTTTTGGTTAGTAAAACATGCCATATTGAACACCAAATTCAAGTTAGAACTATAAAGAGTTCTAGATGCTTAACATTACATGATTTCATGAAAATGGAAATTAACAAGAAATTAATTATATTTCAACTCAATATAAAAGATAATTTCATATCGTTTTAATAAAGGAAATTAGAATACATCGATCGGAGGATAACCCTAATCGCTTGGATCGGTCATGTTTTTTAAAATCATCGAGTCCTTGATCATAGCTTGCAAATTTTGGTTTCCCTTGTGATGCTTGAGTATAACACATTGTTACCTTTATTTTAACTACTATTTATTGAAATATGATGATGAATTCAGGGACGACCGATGCAAGCGATGAGGGACGTCCGGGCATTTACGGATAACTCTTATCGCTTGGATCGGTCGAGTCTCTTACAGTGGAACGAGTCATTGATTTTAGTTTTCCAATTATCTTTTTCTTAGTGGTAATTGAGTATTTTGCATTGTAAGATATATTTTTATTGATATTTGATGATAAATTTAAAGACGACCGATGCAAGCGATCAGGGACATCTGAGAATTTCCGGATGACTGCTATCGCTTGCATCGGTCGTGCCTCTGATAGTGGAAAGAGTCATTGATTATAGTTTTCCTTTTATCTTTTTCTTAGTGATAATTGAGTATTTTGCATTGTTAGAACCATGAAATCAAGAAGTTTCTCTGATGGAGAGACACTAAGGATCTCATTCATTCCCTCCATCTTAGCTGCAGCTTCTCTTGTATGTCTATTAGGAGAACACAACCGATGCAAGCGACTAGAGCGAGTCAACGTAGGTCAAACGGCGAAAATCGCTTGTATCGGTCGTTTCGGCGACGAAAGAAAAATACGCATGCAGGTGAGAGAAATTCTCTGAAGGTTGAAAGTTTGAGTTTATGAAGGAAGTATGTATTTATAGGCGAGGAGGGAAGAAACGGTCGATTGAGGTGGACCAATCACAGAGTGCCACATGGCAAAGTGTACGTTGCCCGATGCAACGGATAGATGATGTGGATCAATCAAATCATGCCACGTGGCAAAAGAGTTGGAATTCGCAACGGGCATCTGAGGTGGACCAATCGGGGCATGCCACGTGGCACAACGGTCAACTCAGTTTTGGGACCTATTTAAGCTTCCCTATTCATTTGCTTCATTTCTTTTTGTCAACACTTGCCAAGCGTGGAGGTTCCATCGCCACCAAGTTTTTTGGCTACTTCACAATTTCTATAGAGAGCGCTCTCTCCGTAAGGTAATGTGGACACGACTGATGCAAGCGATTAGGGACATCCGAGATTTTTGGATAACCCTAATCGCTTGGATCGGTCATGTTTATTAAAATCATCGAGTCATTGATCATAACTTGAAAATTTTGGTTTCCTTTGTGATGCTTGAGTATAACACATTGTTACCTTTATTTTAACTACTATTTATTGAAATATGATGATGAATTCAGGGACGACCGATGCAAGGGATGAGGGACGTCCGGGCATTTACGAATAACTCTTATCGCTTGGATCGGTCGTCTCTCTTATAGTGGAACGAGGCATTGATTTTCGTTTTCCAATTATCTTTTTCTTAGTGGTAATTGAGTATTTTGCATTGTAAGATATATTTTATTGATATTTGATGATAAATTTAAAGACGAACGATGCAAGCGATCAGGGACATCCGAGCATTTCCGGATGACTGCTATCGCTTGCATCGGTCGTGCCTCTGATAGTGGAAAGAGTCATTCATTATAGTTTTCCAATTATCTTTTTCTTAAAGATAATTGAGTATTTTGCATTGTAAGATATAATTTATTGATATTTGATGATTAATTTAAAGATGACCGATGCAAGGGATTAGGGACATCCGGGCATTTCGGATGACTGCTATCGCTTGCATCGGTCGTGCCTCTGATAGTGGAAAGAGTCATTTATCATAGCTTTTTGGGAGTAAGTTTTGACAGTGGAAAGAGTGAGTGATCATAGCTTTTTGAGACTAATATTCCACTTTTCCTAATTCCTTGCCTAAAGACTGATTTTTTGCAGAGTATGGCTAGAACCAAAAAGACAGCAAGGAAGTTGTACCTTGAGGTCAGGACCAAAATGCCCAAGGGGAAAATGTCCAGGAGCAAAATTCCCAGAAGGTTCAAGCCAATGTACTAGACAAGCCTTTAAAAAAAAGGGTTAAGTACCATGTAAAGTCTTTGAGGGAAATTAGAAGAGCTCAAAAGTCTGTGGGATTGTTGATCCCAAGACTTCCATTTATGAGAGTTGTCAAGCAGATCTCAGCCAACCTCTGTTCTTTGATGAAGACCTCATCCTTTGTCAATGTGAGGTGGCAAACTCAAGCACTGCTATGCCTGCAAGAAGCTGCAGAGGACTTTGCTATTGATTTTATGAATGATGCCTACTTATGTGCTGCTCATTCTCGTAGGGTAACACTAATGGCGAAGGATTATGTTATTGTTTCAAGGATAAGATATAAGTTTGATAAAGCTCTGGTTCCTATTGATCACCACGATAAAAAAATCTTCGATATTTTAAATATACCTCCAGCTCGAGCACCCAAAACAACAGTTGTCATTGAAGAGATCAACGCTCAAGTCACTCATGATCATGAAACTAGAACTACAGCAAATAGTGAGGAGGAGAGGAAAAAGCAGGGATTATTTACAGAGGAAAGTGCCATCTTAACCCAAATTCAAAAGTTACAGAAAGCAAATAAAGAGCTCCTCAAGAAAGGAGATGGGCAAGTAATAGTTAATGTTGCAATGCCATGGCAAAATGAATTGTTTCTTGACATTAGACCTGAAGACAACAAAATGTTGAGGGAGCTTCATGTTGAAATATGAGATAGTGTGGTCAACATTTCACTCAGGTATATCTAGAGGCCTTAAAATGCTTTTGTTTTGCATAATTTCCTAGTTCCTTAACTGCATTTTTATTTCTTGATTTGTAGGGTTCTTCTTCAACAATGTGAGGAAGTGGTTCAAAGAAAAGTATTTATTTTAGATCCTCTGGTGACACAGTGTTTTTTGCATAAACATGGAGATGCCAAGTCCTTTCTACAGGATCTTACAGAAGAAGTAGAATGTGTTATTTACCCATATATTGAAAAGTAAGTATTCATCTTCATTTTGGAAACATATTTGTTTCATTTAACAAAGTATATTTACATGCAACTCATTGACAGGGGCCATTGGAGTTTGATTATTGTGGATTTCAATGCATATCAAGCTCTTTTCCTCAATTCTCTTCCATCACAGCATGGGAATTGCAAAGTGTAAGTTACTATACATTTTGTTGTTCTCTATTTTAAAGCCATGCCATCCATTCTGATTTTCACTTTACAATGCAGTGCTACAAAGCTTCTCAAGATGCATATTGATCAGAATTTTCTAGGAATAGCTAAAATGAATGAAGAAAAGCAATTTGGATACAGCCAAATTCATGTGCCATTGCAGAGAGACTCAACATCATGTGGCTGGAGAGTGATTGCAAATGCTGTAAGATTCTTGGAAAGAAGGTTCCATAGTCCTGAATTGAATTTATCAGACTACCAAGATGCATGGATCATCTTGATCAGAGAGAGAGAAATAAATAGTATCATGAAACATGCAATCTGCCCATATGATCCAGACTCACCTCCACCCCCTCCACCTGATAAAAAAAAGTCTAAAGATAAAAAGAAAGGGCTTCCTCTTCACTCACCACTAAAGCATGGGAACAACATAAAGAGTCAAGCTGAAAGCTCCAAAAAGGGACAGAAGCAACAGAGAAAGCAAGGCTCTAAAAAGGATAGAAAGGGTTAAATTAATTTTTGAGTCTTAGATTGAAATCAAGTGTAAAACCAACCAAGGTTGGAAGATTTATTTATGTACAAATTGTATGTAGTTATGTCAATCTTCATCTGGAAGATGGTCACAGTTGTATTGAACCTCGAGAGTTAAAGAAAAGTTCATTGGATGGTCCAATTAAGTTTATTAATGTCACAATTATGAATGCATTGTGGGTTTCTTACTTCATTCCTGTTGGAAAGTGTTTAAATTGGAGAAGTTACAAAAGGACATAAAGAATTAAGAGGACACAACCGATACAAGCGATACGGGGAATCCGAGAATCTTTGATTGCCCCTATCGCTTGCATCGGTCGTATTATCCATTTCATCGTTGTTGCTAGTTGTTTTTATACTCGTGAGTCAAATCTTTACGCAAGGTCACTTCTGGAAGTCTCTCGCGGTAGTTTGCTAACACGACCGATGTAAGCAATAAGGGCCATCCGACAATTTCAGATTGCACTAGTCGCTTGCATCGGTCGTCTTCACTTATGTAGTCTCCTCTGCTTTATGCCTTAAGACATGCTCTTCTAATATTGAAATACCAAACCTTGGATTGGAATTTGCACCAAGTTCTCCACACTCTCTTATATTACTTGTTATGTGTACCATGATAATTTCTCTTGCATTACTTGAGGACATAAAAGTTGGATAGAATCAGATTATTTAACTGAGACTAATGTGCACCTTTGATAGACTATAATTATTAAATTGAAATTAGATATTGAATTCTAGATCTCTTCTTCATCTAGAATTAACTTATGCAAGTTCTTGTATAATTATTTCTTAGTCATCAATTCACTCCTGCAAAAAAAAATCAATGGAAATATGAAATTAAGGACCTAAAAAATATCTAAGACATTTAAAATTGATAATTTAACACACATTGTTTGTAACCATCCTGCCAAGAAAATTCAATGGAAGTATCAATAGAAGCTTCTATTAGATGAAGATACATTATGTAAGAATGTTAGGGTTAACTTGTTACAATCTTAAAGGTTGGAACTTAATCACCCTTGGTGGTAGGCAACTTATGCAAGATAATGATTCTGATCTAATGTTAACTATTGCATCATCAATTGAGAATCTACACTGAGATGATACCTCATCAAGGTATTCTAGAAGCTCCCTTACATTTTTGAGATTCCAATTTGCAGTGACAATTATTTTCCTTGATTGAAAATCTGGATGAATCAATACTTCTAACTCAAATTCTGGACAGCTCTCCTCTGACTCCAAGGCTATCCAAAGTCCAAGCTTTTTTTTCCACCTTCTATAGTCATATCCTAGAACCAGAGATTGTCGACATATCTGATATGAGCTCGAAATTCGGCCTACTGACATTGCCTTCTAGATGTCAAATTTAATTTTGCAGAGAAAACTTGAAACTGTTGAATGATCGGGAGCATCCCAATCTAATGAAGAGATGCAAGGACTAGGTACGTGTACAAGAATTCCATAAGAACTCCTCCCTGACGACACTTGATAATCTGCATAATGGACAAATAACTCTATGCTATTGAAAAATTGAACAGATTTCTCTGCATACATGAGTTCTGCATATTCCTTATGAAGAACTCTGAATGTTCCGGTTAAACATTCAACAGGTTGCCATTCCACAATATTGGAAGGAAAGATATCTGCAGTACAAAAACATAGGTTTCATTATACAAAATCAACTGGAATGATAGAAGAGCATTGTCAAACTTCACTTATAGTACGAAGGGAATTGTAGATAATTTTCTAGAACAAGATCCTTAGCGGTGTACACATGCTGTACTCGTGCAAACCAACCGCATCTCTTCAATTTGAAATTGAGAATACGTCCCTTCCAATGGTTTCTTGTGTTGTCTCTTTTGGCACGCTTGACTTTATGGGCACCTCTACAGCTAGGAAGCATAGTTACCCAGTCATTTACTTTCACGGAAAGAGGTTTCCACAAAGAATCCTCTCTTCTGTTGTAAACCTCACATGAAGTTACGCGATTGGAAGGACGACGACAAGAAGAAGCCATTTGAACTTAGGAGAGGAAGAATGTTCAAAGCGAGAAACCGACGTTCACAAATTTTGGCAGTATTTATAGAAAAAAAGGCTTTGTACACATGGAAACTTTTGATTTGATGTTAACCCTATCGTTGAATGATCATGACATTTTGTGAACCCAAAAATATTTCGTATCTTCCAAAATCAATTCCTTCTTGGAAATTCGAGAATATGCTTTGTGTAGTGTGCAAAAGTATCTTTTTTTGCATCAAACCGAAAAATTGTACACTGAATACGAGACTCTTCATCACTTTAGCGGCGCTTTGAAAGATAATTGTATTAAAAAAAGAAATTCTCCATACGGTTAAAAGAGACAGCAATGTTATATTCTTGTACACGTGGAAAGACGCTATTTGTCAATTTCCTTAATCTCTCATTAGCAAACAGCCCCTTTTTGGCCGTTTTTCGCCCTAATGTGTTCTCTTTTAGAAATTACAAAAATATGCCAAAAACAAGGAAAAATTGGTCTTTTTCTGATTGTTTCCTAGATATGATAACATCCATTTTAACTAGGGCATGAAAATAATATGAATTTATTTCATGATACTTTGTTTCAATTTCCATTTGAATTTTTGGTTAGTAAAACATGCCATATTGAACACCAAATTCAAGTTAGAACTATAAAGAGTTCTAGATGCTTAACATTACATGATTTCATGAAAATGGAAATTAACAAGAAATTAATTATATTTCAACTCAATATAAAACATAATTTCATATCGTTTTAATAAAGGAAATTAGAATACATCGATCGGAGGATGCTTTTTCCATGATGTCTTAAGAATTATAGGTGGAAAATAATAGTGAGTCATATCAGCAACATTTGATTTATCTATACCTGAAATATGAAGTCAACGCTCTGTCTTGACAATACAAAGCAGATCAAATGGATCTTTTTTTTAGAAGAAGGTAAGCAAACAAGGACTGGGATGCTATCAATACTTGTGGATTTCTTCAATGTTGAAAAGGACTATGACGGAAAAGGCCTCCAATTGATGGAAGCAAGAAAGAAATTTATCAAATAATTAATATAGATGGAGCCATGGGGAAGGGAAATTGCCAAAAAACACAAAGGCTATTGAGATCATCCCATCTTGGAGTCCCAAGACAAGAGAGGGAGATGTGACCAAGATTTCATGTCTCATAGAGGTCTTATGATGGAGAAGAGAACATACGACAAGCTTCCCCTATGATATCATATCTTATAGAAGAAAAAATATTTCCCCAATGTCTATATTTCAAATTTCATGATATCAATTTTTCAACTATCCTTGAAGTGAAGGTTGCATTAACCCTCCAATCCCTCAACATTGAACTCCTTTTTCTTTTTTCTAACATTTTTTGGAAGCTCCACTTCCATTATGCATGTGTGGATGGTCTCTACCAATGATTCTATTGATCCTTGTGCATCTTTAAGTTTTGTCAACTAGTGGTCCTTGGCATATCATTGCAAAAGTTTTGGTTTATGGGTGATGAAGTATCCCTACAAACTCATTTTGTGTATGCATCTAGAGTTATTTGTGCTTCTAAAGCAATACTTGAGAACATTGTGATCTTATGTCATTATCCATAATAATAGTAGAAAATGGATATTTGGATTCTCTTATATTTGTTTTGTTCGCGTCTAAATAAATTTAAGTGCCTCTATTGGTCATATATTCATCAAGCACTTAAGTTATGAAAGACTCATTATTTGAAAGTATGGGCTCTTATTGCAAAGCCCCTCCTCTCCACATTTCACATTTTATATAATAGTTAAGAAATTGATGCACGGATTTGTTGCAATGATATACGAAGCATTCAGTTGTCCTTCTAGAAGTTAAAAAGCATGTTTTTCAAAAAGAGCAAATTTTTATTTATGAAGATGAAGGGGTAAAAATACTAATAAGGAACCTTTGTATCTAGCTCATCCAATTAAAAAGGGCCTTTCTTAGAAGAATCTAATGCTTTACATTGACTTTTTGTTGAAGTTCTACCCTTTTATAATGAAAGAACTCAATGCCTAACCTACTCAATGCATAACCTACAAGAATGTAGGTTGCAACATTTATCAATGAGATGTCTAACATAAACAAGGCTATGTTATTGTTCATCATTGCATAGTTCGAGAGTCTATGCCAAGTATGTTAAGAAATTGAAGGGCGCAATTATGTTCACTGGAATTTAAATTGAAGAGGATAGAATTCTAATAAGGCTCCTTTGCATTTTGTTCATCCTAAATAGATGACTTTTCTCATAAAAACATGATTTTAACATTGACTTTATGCTGGAGGTCTAGGTCAGGCATAAACTTCTTGTTAAAAGCCCCCTACAAACTCATTATGCATGATTTGCATCCAGACTTATTATGTGCATGCGTCTATTTGCATCTAGAGTTATTTGTGTATGTATTGTGATCTCATATCATCGTCCGTTAGAATATTAGGAATATATATTTGTATTTTCTCGTATTTGTGTTGTTTGCTTTTAAGTTATGGGCATATTTGGATAAATTCGATGCTTTTATTGGTCATATATTCATCAAGCATGATGCAAACTGAAGAGAGCTCTTAAGTTATTTAAGCTTCATTATTTGAAAAATATGAGCATGACATTTCACATTTTATGAAAGTGTCATTATTTGAAAATATGATCTCGATGTGAGCCATCAAGTACAGAGATTTGTTAAGAATTTGATGCAAGAATTTTTTGCAATAATATAGAAGCATTGGCTCATCTTCGGATAGTATCGCAGTCAACAAAAATGAATGCTTTTGTATACAAACAAAAGGGACAAATGTTTTTTATGCACGTGAAGAGGAAAAATGTTCTCTTTATGTGAAAATTATTTTGCAACGTGTTTGCATTTACTTTAAGTTGATTTCCACATCTACTTTAAGTTGAAAGTCGATGCGCGGATCGACTTTCAGCTGAAATCGATGCCTGGCATCGACTTTGAGCTGAATTTGATGCCTGGCATCGACTTCAACTAAAAGTCGATGTCGTGCATCGACTTTGTCTTAAAAAGCCCATGTTTTTAGGAATAATGGAATGTGAATCACCAACCGCAACAGTTGTTCTACGTCGATCAGCACGTAGAGGCACACATAGAGGCATGATAGTCTTCAGTCCGATTTCCTTTCATGCACACAGAAAGGTGTGAACATCATGGCATGAGTTCTCACGCTGCGACGATGAACGGAACAATAGAGCCTCATTTCTTTCGTGCTTGTGTTGCTCATTTTTCATCTTAAAGTATATATTTTATTGTTGATTAACTTCAATGATGAGAATGAGAGAGAGAAAGAGAGATAGAGCTAAAAAGGAGAGAGAAGTGTGATTTTTCAAAGGCCAAAGACTCGGACAAAAGCACCACATTAGAATATTTGATTAAAAAACCACCATGAACTTTTATTGAAGTAAACCTCCGGCTCTTACATCATCTAAAATGTTATCAAGATTATCTTAGACCGATGCAAAAGAGATTCAAAATTTATACTTTCTACAAATTCAATCACATCAAACAAAATAACGTCTAATCTTCTACTTACATAGCAAATAATCTGATGCATACACAAGTAATTTTTATTCCTAGATACACATCGACACAATTAATTGTTGTTCTTGAAATTGTCTAATAATATCAAAGTAATCGGACCATATTGTAGTTTTTTTGCTCATTCCCTTTTTTCCGATCCACCTATAAATGAGTATTCTCCTAAAATAAGACTTTTTTTGGTTCATTTCATATTTATCTCTTGAAAGTATCAGATAAGCTATTGTAAAACTAGCAAAATTTGACTAACTTTAGCTATTCAAAATATTGAAAATTTATCAAAAATGCATATATTTCTTGGGTGTTTTTGAAAACCTTGTATACTGGTATAAAGGGTTTTGAAAAACAAGCAAAAAAAGGCTATTCTAGCGGGTAGAGTTTCTCTTGTAATGACATAGTTCTCGTTTGTTATGACTCAGTGTTTTCTCTATTTTTTCATTATGCCAGCATTTTCAATATTGAGAGAAAACTATGAATGTGCCTAAGATGCATATTGAATATTCAATTCATCCTTTAGATCTCATTCATATAGATGTATGTGGTCCTATGCCCACAAGGTCATTAGATTGTTCTCTTTACTTTGACACTTTCATAGATGATGTTGCTAGAGAAGAGTCTCTATATCATATCAAATCAAAGAATGAGGTATTCCATACTTTTATAAAATGGCTTGCTTCAATTGTGACTAAAATAGGAACTAAGCTCAAGGCTTTATGTTCATATAAAGCAGATTACTATAACTCACATGAGTTCAACCTTTTTTGTGTGTCTAGAAGAATTGGTAGAGATTTTATAACTCCTTGTACCCCAACATCCAATGGTGTAGATCAGACAATGAATATAACTATTCACGATAATGAAGTTTGTATGTTGCATCGTGAAAACCTTTCACAAGGATTTCGGGCAAAGGCAGTATGTACTCCGATTCATGTGACTAGACTTTCACCTAGTACTGCCAAAGTTTTGAAAGTGGCATAAGAGTTATGGAGGGGGAAGGCACCATATTATGATCATCTTTGAGTTTTTGGGTGTGAAGCATATGTTCATATACCCAAGAAACTTGAGAAAAGTTGGATTGTAAGTCAAATAGATGGATTTTTCTTCGATATGGTCATGAAGGCCCATTTGTGTATCAATTATGGGATCCTAAAACGCAATCAGTGATAAGAAGTATTGATGTCATTTTCAATTAGTCACAAATTAGAATATCATAAGCTATTATCGTTGCAAGGTGTTGATAGTCAACATGATAAAAAAAAGCATGAGAATAATTAAGCACGAAAAGAACATGAAACTAAGAGTTAACATCCAAGACGGATTTATAATCTCAACTCCATGGATGCTTAAGAAAAGCATGCCTTATGTAAAACAAGCTACATGCAAAGGCCCTCTTTCAAGTCGTATGGAATGGGCAATTACAAAATCCCACACTTTTGAGCCACCAAAATAACGAGATTTGAAACCCTACACATCATAACTTCACGAAAGCCAATCCCTAGACTTATCAAGTAGTACTTAGGAGGTAGAATGATCTTAATGCTATGAATAGGAAGTGGAAACAAATCCATTTAGAAGATGAATACATGAACTTGTGTGCTCCAATTAATTTCAT
Organism: Ceratopteris richardii; assembly: GCA_020310875.1. Taxonomy (NCBI): domain Eukaryota; kingdom Viridiplantae; phylum Streptophyta; class Polypodiopsida; order Polypodiales; family Pteridaceae; genus Ceratopteris; species Ceratopteris richardii. Next base: position 90,000,883 of record CM035440.1, read on the forward strand.
CAGTCCTAATCTCATAGAAGGAGCTCCAAGAGGTGGGGAAGCACGATAGTATGTTCATGAGCATGGTGTGGAAGATTCATTGTCATCATGTGGGGCATAATGGCATCAACAAAAGATGTAGAACATACACATCGTGAGATCTCATGGCAAGTCGAAGAGTATGCATAGCCCCTTAAGCTTTCCTTTGCACATTAAAACCCTTAATGACATAGTGCCGATAACACATGGAAATGAGGGTGAAACACTCATAAATCATGAAGAATGTATTAATTGATACATATTATTCTATGAGGGAATTGATTAGGCCTTATGTCACACTTCATACCCTAATTTCAAGTGACCCGGAGTGCAAAGGTAGAGACATTAAACAAACTTTATAGGAACCATCATTACATTGTAGTAAAAAAAATCCATCCGTACAATATTCCCTACTCTTCAAACCTAGAAAAGCTTAGTGACTTGTAGTAGGCATAATGGCAATGTCAAAGAGCATGAAAAACAATCCAGTGTGTGAAGTAATAGAGAGAAGGAAAGATAAAGGGGATGGACCAGCCCTCGAAGCCTTGTCTTCCAAGTCCATGCTCTTGAAGCTATATCTCCTTGTGGTAAATACATATACCCTAAGCCTTGGATACAATCCCATTCACATGGATGGCCACTAAACCAAGGACCCATTCTCTTGAGTAGAGCAATAAACGTTCACAAAATGACTCCAAAAGAGGCAATAAGGTCTACAAAATCTCCAATGAATGACACGAAATAAGTATGATCACTCAAACATAAGAAGTAGCAAGATAATGTACTTTAGAGAGTGCACTCATGAGCACATAATGTGCAAGTACATGGAGAGTGCCTAGGACAAATGTGTCAGCCTGAATATGAGAAAATGGGCTTCCATTAAAGACGCACAATGTATTCCAAGCACATTATCTGAATTGTTTGGGTCCTTTGCCTCTCAAAGTTGGGGGCATATGCTCAAACCCTATGGCTATGGCTCCATAACCCTTAGTACTTAGGTGGTGAGATGTTAAAACTAGCCCCTTTAAGGGACCTAGGACCTTTAGGATCCACGATTCAAAAAACATGTCTCATACATTATTAGGGCCGCTTGTTTATAGTTTTAACCTAAGCACCCTTTTGTACGTTAAAAACAATTCAAGCCAATTTGGAAGATTAGATCTCAATGATGGAACTTGCTTTAAGAAAAAAAGTCACATAATGTGAGGGAATGATTCTCATAAATTCAACATGTGACTTTGTTTCCGAAGTAACCTTGCTATAGTTTCTCTAAGTCATGAAGCTCCATATTTTTACTGTTGTCAATGAGGGTTCTATTCATCAACGTAGAGGTGCGCACACGGTGGAAACATCAAAAGGACCTATTTCTGCCAAAACTCCTTATAAAACCCACAATGAAGCATTCTCATGACGCACGTTAGTGATGAGAAATTATAGGTAGTGAACTTAAAGCTATCATGGAAGGGTATTCCAAGAGAGATGGAGCATGTGATGGCAACCAAATGGGACAAAAGAGGAGAGAAAAGATCTTTCATCTCTTCAAATGGAAGAATCAGACAACAACAAGGTATAACTGAAAGGAAACTTGTGGGAAGCCATGACCTGAATTGTTTTTGGTGACAAGTAGAATGATGTTGTATGGGGAGTGTCCACATAGCGATTGTGCTACACAAATTTGTATATGTCATCCATTATAGATAGGTGTAAGGTCATATTTTACAAAATAGGAAAGAAGGAAGAAATATGGAGTAGGCACACATACGTGCATGAGAAAAACTCAACATCATGCATCAAAATGGAAAGTTTGACGATACAAGGAGGTTCTTGTTTTAGACATAGAGAGATTCATTATTGATCTATCATCCTCTTGGTACCAATTTTGATTTTATAAGTTTTAAATGTCTTCTTCCCTAGAGAACTTGTGAGAGACCCTTGATGTGCAAAAAAGATAACTTTTTATCTGTCTTTATTCAAGCCCACTAAACAAAGCCTTCTTGAGGCACCATGAGAGAATAATTTCCTAGTGGGTGGAGAGAGATAAAGAGGAGAGTAGCCTAAAGGTAGGGTTGCTATTTCATGCTCCTTAAGAATGGCCTTTGCAACCAAAAGACAGAGGACCCAAAAGGATCCAGGTCATCATTCATCATCTTCAGGCTTTGGTGCAAAGGAGAAAACATATTCCTCCATGTTCAGATCGAGGGGAGAGGAAGTGTAGTAGATGATGCTTGGTGGAAGCATAGTACATAATTCGACTATTCATGTCAGAGGATGTGTAGCAAAGAGAAGGCAGCATGTGAGCTCATCTCAACCCCATGCCATAGAGGTGAGGAGGGAGAGGGATCCGAGGTCAACCCCACATTAAGGTAGAGTTCAAGCCTCAACACCAAAGAGAAGGGAGTTAGTAGGGGTAGCCTTGCTCAACCCCTTGCCAAGGACCAACTAGAATGAAGCAAAACAGAGACTCATGGGAGCATCAATCTGAACCCCACAGAGATGATAAGGGTAGGAGGAGCATAGATCAACCCTTTCAATAAAGAATTGGAATGAGAAAGTGGGGGAGCTAAGCTCAACGCACACAAACAACTTCACACCCCCTAGCCTAAAATGGATGCTGTGAGAGATAGAGAGAGAGGGGGGAAGAGTGACTAATCTCCTCCTCCGCTAAAGTATGTCACATGGATAGTTTTTTTTTTTTTTTTTTTTTTTTTGTTGAGAGAACATGAAGTAAATTAATAATGGTATGTAACAATATACAGTGGGCAAGACTACCCACCTTTTACAATTGGTGGCCCTAAAATGATAGACTAGCACAAAGGCAAAATACATCAACAAAGTCTAGTTACTGGATAGTTGTTATTAGACACGAATAGTAGAGAGAGAAAGAGGGAAAGAGAGAGAGAAACAAAGAGAGGAAGAGAAGAGGTCTCCCAATTTTAAACCTCCACAAGCTACAAATGCGTTTCCACCAAAGTATATATAGAGAGGAATACTTATGGCCCCCCTCTTGCTTATTTGAAATTTCATACAAGGAGTCCAAGAACTCATGAAGAGGTCCGCAATGCCTTGCACTCGGGCAGGTACTCAATAGAAAAGGGCATGCTTTATCGTGAGGGCTGGATTTATGTCCTAGATGACTATGAGCTATGCAAGGAGTGCTGTGGGAGGGCATGATTTCAAAATGGGAAGACATGGAGGCCAAAACCCGAGCTACAAACTGCTACAAAGACACTTTTATTGGTCAGGTATGAGAGCTCAAGTTCAAGAATATGTGGAGATGTGTCGAACATGCCAACTTGTGAGGCAAGACAGAGTCAAACCGGCGGGCCTTGTACAACCTCTTCCCATACAAAATAGACCCTGAGACACGATTAGTATGGACTTCATAACCAAGATTCCACCATCCCAAGGGTATTAAGTCATATTTTTCGTAGTCGACTACTTCCCCAAACAGGTTCATTTCATTTCGGCTAAGCCTCCCTTGAATGCAAAGTAGTGGCCCAACTATTTTTCACACACATAGTCAAGTATCATTGCTTGCTCCTTGTGATCATGTCAATTGAGATGGTCGCTTTTTGAGACGATTATGGACCAAACTCTTTCGCTTACTTTGCACACAACTTAGCTTTTTGAATTCATATCACTTGCAAACCGATGGACAAATGGAGCGGGTCAACCAAACAATTGAGAATTACATTCCCAACTATGTGCAAAGTGCTATTGGGCCAAACATCTCAAGATCCTTGAGTTTCACTACAATGCCTCAATCCATTCGAGTACAAAAATGAACCCATTTGAGCTCGCAACTAGGAAAGAGGTCATAACCTGCTAGCCCTCAAATAGGACTCTACTTTGCCCATCAATGACCCTGATTCTGGAGCATTGCTCGGTCAATGGAAGACAAAGCTAGAGCAGGCTAAGTCAAGCTTACAGAGAAGCAAGGAACATATGCCAAGGTACATGAATCAAAAATGAAGATTTGGTGAAGTTTTCAAAGTCAAAGACTTAGTGCTCATGAGTGCACAAAACATCACACATCCCTGGAACATTACACAAAAGTTCAACCATCAATACCACGGCCCGTAGAAGGTAGCGAAGTAGCTCAACTAAGTCACATACCAATTGGAGTTGCCCGACAACACCCAGTTCCATAGCACATTTCATGTGAGCTTGCTCAAACGATTCAAGCCCGATACCAAGTATTGATGCGATGTTCCTGTGCTTCAAGATGATGAGAACTAGTTTGAACCAGAGGCCATCTTATGAGACTCCAACACACGCGAAAGGCTCGAGTTCCTCATCAAGTGGAAAGGCCATCCCTTATTCGATGCCGAATGGCTCCCGGCCAACACCTTTGGTACGGACCATCCCCTTGTCCAAAAATATTACCGCACATCTTAGGCCTACCATGCCCCCTCAGCCCATTGTAATGTTCCCAACATTTTGTAACACACCAAATTTTGTGAACCTGAACCCACTTGTTGAGGGGAAAAAGCTCTCCAAGCTGGGGAGGATGTGATAGCCCCTATTTTTCTATCCATGGTTTTTCAGTGCTTGGGGGGTATGCCTTGTGGTGCCTAATTGTGCGCAACCATAAAGGGTAGTCGATCTACTCCTTTGCCAAGCTCGCCTTGCCATCCTTTGTGAAGTGGTTTACAAACATAATATAAAACATGTTCTTTGGCAATCACCTTGGTGTCCCGTGTCTAGTTTCATACATGTTTGGATTGAATGTCTAGAGGGCGGATCATATCCCGATTCTCACCTATTTTTCCCTATGAGCGAATGTCAACGTTCATTGGATGCATGCACTCGATATTCATCAACGGAGAATTTTCTGGAATAGAAGAGCTGCTCACAAACACGCTCGTAAGGATGAGGGCGCAAGAAAGGACGTGCAAATGCGATCAAGTACTCAATCACCAGTGATGGCAGTGCTGGCAGGCAAGGGGTGAGCAGGCCGGAACGAGGAGAAGAGGGGGCGGGGTCCATCGATGGAGGGTTATGAGAGGTGAGAAGGTGGGCAGGAAAGAGGAGATGGAGGGGCTGGCGATGGCGGGTTGGGCGAAGATGCATAGAAGGGGGAGAGGAGATGTATCAGTGAGATAGAGCAGAGTGGATTTGACACGCCATTCATTGAAACCATCCACTATAGTATAGATATGTGTTTGGATAGGACATTCTCCGTTTGCTGAGCAGCTCTTCTATTTCAGAACATTCTCCGTGTGTGCATGCATGTATGTGTAAGTCGGTGATCATCTTTTTCGTTGAATTTTTATGTACTGCGAGCTGACAGAAGATATTCTCAATTTGCAAATCGGCAATCCTAGCTTTCCCCTCAAATCCGAAAACCATTTGAGAAAGAGATAGTCCATAAACAGTCTTATACTGTTTCATTCTATGATTTTGATTGAACAAAAGGTTTTATGGGGACTTGCTCAATCTATTGTAATGGATAACTTCCTCTATAAGTTATCGTTGCACGCAAGAGAAGTGATGAAGGTTTCCTCAACAGATCGGGCCTATGAAGATTAGTGATCTGCACCATGTTTGACCATTATCTAGTTGCCAATTTACTTCATATTTTCCTAATTCCACTAATCATGTCTTTGGGCAAGGAGCACACCACCACAACAATATTATGTTTTTTCATTCGATTCACATCTTCTTTTTATTGGTAAATTTGTTTTGGAGAGAAAGTTAGACGGAACCCTACTCTCTCTTGTTTGAATTAATTGAACGAACAACTGTAAAAATGAAGGGGCATAGTACCATGGGAGCCTGTACTTCAGAAAGCAAGGGTTAAGACTAAGTTATTTGAAGACCATACAACATCGACAACCTGAAGGTGATGAAGAGACTGAGTTTGAAACTAGTCTAAGGTGCATTACATACCAACCATCATTGTCAAGCGTTGAATCTCCGTTCCCACCTCAAGAGGCAAATATTCCACCCAACTGGACTCATGATCAAAAGGCAAATGCTCCACCCAACCAAACTGGCAGTCATCAACAAAAATATTAGTTTACAAGTAACGCCTATGCACATTCAATGGGTTCTTTGGGACATAAAATAGAATTTGGCAGCCTCTCGCTATGTTTTCGAAGTAAACATTGCCAAATTAGTTGGAAACAAGCTCTACATGGAGAAACAATCGGTGCTCTTCAACTTTGTGCAATTCCATTAGAGGAGAAGCACTTTGGAACATATGGAAAGAAAGATGTGCAATAAACGTTGATGGCCATCAGAAAGAGTAATTGATTGAAAAATCTCTATACCTGTTCAGAAAAAGAATATGTAATTGTAAAAAGTCTCCCCCTTTCAGACACCATAAGATATTTTCCCTAAAAAATAACAAGATGAAAAGCAAGTGGATTCCTCACGAAGGTGACCAAAAAATCATTAAACTTCTTAGCAACTCTCTTTAGAACATTTATCTCCCATCGAATCCTAGTTACGCTACCGATTTTGGTCAGTCATAGCATTTGAGCCATGATGCCCCTGCTTTGTAGGATATAGGGGATTCCAAGGGCACTAAGCCCATTCATTGTATATTTGTTCTTTTATTAATTCAAGCATGGGAGACTACGCTACCGCTAAACTTCCTTTTATAAAAAAACAATACAGGGCGACAAAAACATGTCAATTTTCATAGCTCTCTCCACAGCTTTCACTTGCAATGTTCTCCATCATGGCAGCTCTTTATTCATTATATGGAGGACCCATGCACATTGTTTGCTTTCTTTTTTCTGAGGAAATAGGAAAAGCGATGTGTATTAAAAGGACAAAACTACAACAGAGCCATAGATGGGCAGCATACAGAGAGGACGATTACAGATATAACAGAAAAGTATAACTCCAGAAGCGTCTCTTTCCCCATTCACATTCTTACTGACAAAAGCTTGAACTCCATAAACCTCCATGAACCAGGCGATCTGAAGAAACCAGTAGGAACCTTAAGTCGTCTCGTAAATCCATAAACCTCCATCATTTGAAACCCTTTCTGAAGAAACCAGACGATCTAAAAGGGCTTGAACTCCTTGGGAACCTTAAGTCGTCTCGTCAATCCATAAATCTCCGTCATTTCAAACCCCTTCTGAAGAAACCAGACGATCTAAAAGGACACAGAAGATGTACCGTATTTTGTACATGCATGTCAGATATATGTAATCTTGCAGGGCCTGAACGGGTATATAGCAGCGATTCAAACACTATTTTAAATAGACGAGACGACTTAATGACACAAGACATTCCAAGTTAATAAACTCAGGCGACAGTGAACTGGAATGCCTATGAAAGTCAGAGGATGACAACACGACGAAAGGAGTCAGCATGAAACCATGGTTGCAAATACCATAGAAACTGAGAAGGCAGGGGTTAATACAGAAGGCAAAAAATCGAGCGAGGGCGGTCCCTGAGGTGCATTCTCAAGTTGAGAAGAAGAATGCGCATTCGTACATGGATGATTTGAGACAGAACGAGAACGAAAGAGTACACCTCTCTCTCTCTGTCTTTGAGATGCATTTGAAAAGGGAGCTATAGTCGAATAGGCCACACCATTGCAGACTACGGCAGACACAGGAACAAGGACATGGTCAACCGACCTGATGATGCCACAAAGAAAAAGAAGCAGATGGGCTTATGACTGACATAGAGCAGCTATATGGAAGATACGGCAGTTGACTTCAGTGCTTGGTACTTATCTTCTCTCATGAGATAACGCGTTCTCGCCCTCGGTCGCAAGATTTGGTAATTTGCCTGTCATTTCTTATAAATTTATATGTATATGTCAAAATTTCTCATATGAATTTTTTTATACATTCATATCATAATTTCTCATATGAAAAGTAGGAGCAAAAATTTGCCTATCTGTTCAAGCGTAAGCTAGTGGTTTGATGGCTTGAGTCTCTGGGAAGAAATCTTGAGATCAACTTCGCTCTGGCTCGACATATTTTAATTTTCTCAAGAATGGGTGCCTCTACCAAACAAAGTTCGGTGTGTAAGTGTGTTTCCAATTCATTGTACTTTCAAAAAATAAATATTCTATCTCGACCGTGAAATGCTCAAGGCATTTTTTTCTACAACGTTATATTTTAAAACACTGTTTTATTTAAAGTTCGGTTGCCATTATGAATGCATAGGCGAAAGAGTTTTACAACTTTTGTTATTCGAGTACCAAGCCGCTTGTCTTGGTGGTTGGGCCTCTCGTCTCTTGAGGTGGGGGGAGGGTTCAACCCCACCGTCACCATGTAAGGGACATGCTTATCATGGATAAGTTGTATCTTGTGGTTGATGTGCCACTGTTTGTCCTTCCTCATGGTAGTTGTGACCACAGTTTAACCGAGTCATGTAAACCCGTGTTCTTGTGGGATAAGGGGGATCCCATGGGTACTATGCCCTTTCTTGTATAGTTGCAATTTCAAATTTAAAGCCTGGAGGAGTAGGCCTCGGCCGAACCTCCATTGTTAAAAAAAAAAGCTTTTGTTATTCCGTCTGGAAGAAATCCCCCCCCTTCAGGCATCATAAAGTGCTCTTTCTGATCAACAACCAGCTTAGACTCAAATGGGCCTCGCATGAGGGTGATGAGAGGGTGATAAACCTTCTTTGAAACGCCATTTAAACTCTATATGATCTACCCTGCTCTGTGGGACTTGGGGGGTCCTGTGGGCACTAGTCCCTTCCACTTGTACTTTTTTTTTCCTTTCTTTTTATTTAATACAAGTCCGGGAGAGTAGGGTAAGACCAAACTTCTTTTATACTAAAAAAGCTTTTCTTATTCCGTGTGGAAGACACTAATGCAAGACTCTTGTTTCGGAGCTCCATCTCTGAAAGTTTTTGTTATTCCATCTGAAAGACACTAATGCAAGACTCTTGTTCCATCTGGAAGACACTAATGCAAGACTCTTGTTCCGGAGCTCCATCTCTTAGAACTTTTGTTATTCCATCTTTAAGACACTAATGTAAGACTCTTGTTCCGGAGCTCCATCTCTTATTGTTTCTCACAGGAAACAAGTGATAGAGAAATGAGTCGACATGACTCAACTTCTCTCTCTCTCTCTGTCTGTCTTGCAGATTTCCTCTCGCTATACGAGATACATGAATAGGTACATAGTTAGCCCACATGATACTACAACAGAGCGGAAGATACGGACTGCCTGAGGAGGCCCACGAAGTGGCTACATGAAAGGTGGAGTGGGTTTTCGAGAAAAAAGCTGAACACAATTCAAAAGGATAGAAACGAGCTATTAGTAGGAGGCAAACAAATAGTACAAATCAGTATAACGGCAGCTCATAGGGAATCTCTCTCTCTCTCTCACACACACACACACACACGAATGACATGCATACGCACACACTCACTCATGAACAAACGCTCCATGTTTTCCTTGAGAGGACTGTATCATGCTTCAGAACGAGTTAGAGGAAGCACATGAGTAGCCTACCAGACTATGCTTCATAAGGAGACGAACACTAGACCGTTCAAGAAGACAGACTTCTTTTACGCAGTAAATAGTTTAATACGAATATGTAAAGATGAATACTTTGACCACTAAGGCGAGATATGAAAAGGAGGCAAAAGATGCTTACAAAAGATGCTAGGGGACTGCAAAAGATGCATACAAAGGTTCATATGTTGTTTTGCATGACGATTCTTGCAATGTTTATTCCTCTTGTAGTGAAGTGCAGCAAACTTCTTAGTAAGGAATTTCAATGCTCTCTAAAAGCTTTTACAGTTCTTTTATATCCTGATCCTTCACAAGTCTAACAATGGGAATGTGAACCCTCTTAGCATGTGTAGGACATTGTTGATTAGCTGCCTTCAAAGTTATGCTAGGCCATGAAGATATATTTTTGGAAGTGAAATTTGAGCCACCAATGCGTAATGGTGTAAGTATTTTAGAAGATTTATAAACACACTAACTTGAGGTCAAATAATTTCTTCATAAGCTTATTCCCTGCTGTAATTAGCTATGGAAGTTTTCGCTGTTATAATAGCTATTGTTGTTCACATTCTGTGAACATGACTTCACTCCCTTATCCCATAAAGACTTCTTTCCATAGCCTCAACTTTTATAGTTTGAATATTTTCAAGCACTCCGGAATGACAAGAGTACCGTTTTGCGCACATCAATGCATCGGTGAGTCTTGGGATGGCTCTCATGAGGTCTGCCACTTGCCTCTTTGTGTGATACATCAAACCTGTATACTTGATGGGACATGATCTTAGCAAAAAACCACAAGCATTGCAATTTTTTTTCCTTAAAAAACTGGTTCAAACTATATTAACCAAAAGATGGATAGAAGAAATTTAGGAGATCTATTAAGCAGGATTAACCGCCCCCCCCCCCCCCCCCCCCCCCCCTCCCCCCCGCCCCGGTAAACCACTTCTTTATGGATTTTATTTCTTGCAGAACAGAGATGCAAGCATGCATGTCTAGACATTCACTTGCTTCTATGGTTCATATGGTTCATGAACGTTCTCGCTCCAGAGTCTAAGGATTTTTCTGTGCTTCTATGGTTCATATGGTTCATGAATGCTCTTCCTACAGAGTCTAAAGATTTTTCGATTGCTACCTACTTGGGAGTATTGCCTCCCTTCTAATCGCATTCCATTTCCTGGGAATCGATTGATACCTACGCCTCTTGCACCCCACTGAAAGAGGAAAACCCCTTTCTTTCTATGAATCAGAGGATGGCAAATGCGTTGGAATTTGTATCCAACGTCCAAGAATGTGAGAAATTTTACATTGACATTACAATGACTTCTATTACATCTCAAAAACATTAACGAGATCATGTATTAGCAATGAACTCACAGTTGCACTTGGAGAGTCATAGCTAGTCCCTCTAGAAGCATACTACCTTCTATTCTGGAGAGACACAACCCCATCTGCAGTACACATTTTAGAAAATGGAGGGTGAGTTATGGAGGCCGGTATGACAACAATGTAGACACATAAAACTCACGTTTCTCATATCTGGAGAAAAGATAGATAGAATCAAGCTAGGAGACTTATAAAGCAGGCTTAGATACTTGTTCTCCCCTTCGTGGCGAAGCCACTTCTTTACAGATTGCGTTTCTTTCCAATCAAAAGATCAAAGCATGTGCAGAGGATGGCTTGCTTCGATGGTTCCTGGTTGTTCTTCCTACAGAGTCCAAAGATTTTTCTATTGATACCTCTATGGGAGTATTGCCTCCCTTCTTATCGCATTCCTGTTCGTCGGAATTTCTTTAAATCTTCTCCTATTGCACCACGCGGCAAGAGGAGAAATGCTTTCTTACTATCAGTCGGAGCATGCCAAAGCCGTTCAAATTTCTCTTTAACGTGCAAGAATGTGAAAATTTTTCTAATTACATACAATGCCTTTTATTACATCTCATAAACATGAAGGACATCATGTGTTCAGCAATAAAATATCCTCGCACGTCGAGAATCAAAGCTGGTCCATATACTAAGATGCTACCTTCTATTCTAGAGAGATATAACCTTATCTTAAGTAAGTATAGAAAAAGATGAAGGATGAGTTATGGAGGCCCGTATCACTCTAAGACAATAGGTACACAATATAACACAAGACCAGTAGTAGAGAAGATAACAAATATAGGAGAATCTCAACAATTTTTTACTAGCAGCCTATACAAAGATGATGCCATTGTCCACCCGTGTGCTCTCAAGCTAGAGCTTAAATGGTGATCTAGAAAACTCTAGATAGGGAGATACAAGGTAGAGGTATGCTGGTTCGATTTGATATCTCGGGTAGTGTAGAAGTCATGTATATATAGGATTGTGGGTGGCCTTCCACGGATGGTTATACATGGGAAGTAGAGCATGGGAGGTCACTGCCCGCATAGTTGCCATACACGACTTACGTCAATTAGACTTACCTAACAAATTTAAATGATTTTTGATTTCGAGAGGGAATATTTGATGGAATATTCTCTTTACCGTCGCTCCAAGGGTGCTACCCTCGGACCCTAGTAACTCCCTGGACCCCACAATTAGGGACCCTAGTAACTCCCTTTCCTTACAATACCTTACATGGTCCAATATGACCTTCATCCAACATGCAAGTTGGGATTCCCATCAATTGGTTAATGCATGCTTGGCTTCTCCTCATAATGGGGGCCTTAGAAAATGTGCATACAATCATGAGGGGTACACATTGATCCTATACTAACACCCCTCCCTCAATGTTTACCGAATGATAAATCAAGTAGGTCTCGATCCTATACTCATCTGTTGAAGATGCTTGTTGAGCTACTCTCTTCCAAGTGCTTTAGCGAATATGTCAGCACAATTTTCCTCTGTTGGGAAATATTCTAGCTCTACAAATTCAGGTTCAATTAGTTCATGAACATCGTGGTACTCTACTTCTATATGCTTGGTGCGAGCATGAAATACTGGGTTCTTTGCAATGGCCATACAACTTTGATTATCACACTTGAGTACAGTCGCCCTATTTGATGGAAAGCCTAGATCTACAAGAATTATCCTTAACCAGACTACCTCACAAGAAGCAAAACAAGCTGTTTTGTACTCTGCTTCAGTGGAGGAGAGTGTGAGAGTTGGTTGCTCCCTACTTACCCACTAAAATATTCTTAAACCAAGTGAGAAACAATATCCAGAAATTGATTTTCTAGAATCACAATCTCCATCCCAATCTGAATCACAATATCCTTGAAGTGTATCATTTGTGGTATAAAAAATACCGAAATCCAAGGTTCCTTCAATGTACCTTAGAATTTGCATTCTAGCATTCTAGTGACTCACCTTAGGTTTGTTGGAAAACTTGCTTAGCACTCCAACAACATAGCAAATGTCTCGTCTAGTGTTGCACAAAAAAATAAGACTTCCAATGAGCTTTCTATACTTCTTAGCATCTACATCAAGCATTTTATCATCCATAGATAGCTTATGATTTACACATAGGTGTGCTTGTTGGTTTGCAGTCCATCATTCCAAATGCCTTCAGAATTTCTTTGGCATATTTATGTTGTGAGTTGAAAATGCCATCCTTTCTTTGCCATACTTCAATTCCCAGACAAAAATGGAGTAGACCTAAGTCTATCATTTCAAACTTAGTTCCCAAGCTCATCTGATTTTGATTGATGAGCTCCTGATGATCTCATGTAATGATCAAATCATCTACATATACAAGGACAAAAACTAGCTTGCTATCCCTTTTTGTTACATACAAGTTAGAATAAGAAGTACTTCTTTCAAAACCCATATTTTTGAAAAAATTATCTATCCATTGGTGCCAAGCCCATGGTACTTGCTTAAGTCCATACAAAGCTTTCTTCAACCTGCAAACGTTATTTTCTTAATTGGGAACCTCAAAACCTGGTGGTTGAGATACATATACCTCCTGCTTGAGGTGGCCATTCAAAAATGCAGATTTGACATCCATCCGAAAAATAGGTCATGCCTTTTGTGCAGCTATTGCAAGTACCATCCGAATAGTTGTCATGTGTGCTATTGGTGCAAATGTTTCTTGAACATCAAATCCTTCTATTTGTGAGAAACCTTGTGCAATTAATCTTGCCTTATACTTTTCTAATGTGCCATATGCTTTGTACTTAGCTTTCCAAATCCATTTAGTACCTATTACCTTCTTCTTTGGTGGCAAGGCGACTAGATCCCATGTATGATTTTTTAGTATACTACCATACTCAGACTGCATTGTCGCTCTCCAACCTGGATCATCAAGGGCTTCTTCAATGGTGGTAGATTCCTTTATCGATCCCATGATATCTGCCATTAGAGCCATGTCAACAATGTTTTATGAGGCTCTTCTTTGCTCCTCTATTCTCTTTGATCTTCATAATCCATCTGAGGATGATTCTGGTACATCTACATGTGGATTGCGATCACCAAAGAGCTGTTGTGCCCACTTCAATAGTGGCTTATGCTATGCAGGTACAACTGTTTGGATTTTTACTCAGGAAACTTCACCATTAGATGTTTCCTCCTCCTCAACTTTAACCTATCTTTTGATAGGCACAAGGTGAGATATTTCTCTATTTGACGAGATAGTAGATTTACCTTTATCTTCTACTAAGTGTGGTCGTTCATCAAACACCACATCTCAACTCATAAAAATCTTCCTTGTATCAGGATCCCAGAACTTGTATGCTTTAGACTCTTCATTATATCCTAGGAAGACAAACCTTTTTCTTTTTGAATCCAACTTTGGTCTTGTTGAATTAGGAATATGTGCAAAACAGAAACAACCAAAAATTCTGAAATGCAAAACCGAAGGCTTTTTACGAGAATATGCTTCTTGAGGAGTCATTCCCTTCGGTGCCTTTGTGTAGCTTGGATTGAGGATGTAGACTACTGTATTGATTGCTTCTGCCCAAAATGAATCAAGCATGTCTTGAGCCTTTAACATACAATGAGCCATTTCAACTACTATCCTATGCCTATGCTCAACAACGCTATTTTGTTGAGGTGAATGAGCTGTGGTAAGTTGCCTTTTCACACCATGCTCCTTAGAGTAGTTATTGAATTCTGTTGAAAAGAATTCACCTACTCTATTTGTTCTAAATTTCTTCAATTTCTTTCCTCATTCATTTTCAACATTCTTATGCCACGTTTTAAGTTTTTCAAAAGCATCAGCCTTCTAACGAATGAAATAAACCCACATCATTCTACTATAATCATTGAATAACAACAAAAGTAGAAAGATCCTCCTAAAGCAGGTGTAGACATTTACCATAGAGATCAGCATCTACCAACTCTAGAGGAGTTTGAGAGTGATTGGTGGTCTCTCGTGGAAATGCCTTTCGTTGTTGCTTGCCCATCATGCAAGCTTTACAAGGTTGTTGTAACTCTCAAAATGCACGCAAATGAGCAACCATCCTTGTTCTTTGCATCTCCTTCAAAATGGCAAATCCGAGCCCAAATTGTTGGTGCCATAACCTCCTTACATCTTTATCTTCTGTAGTAGTTAAGGCACTTAACTCATACAAGTTATCACGTCTTATGCCTTTACCTACTACATTACCTGATGAATCCATGATTCTTGCACCACTCTTATTGAAGTGAACTTCGAGTCCATGATCTGTTATGGTAGAAACTGACAACAAATTTCTTTTAAGTGTAGGCACATAGAGAACATCGGATAACTTTTTCCCAACACCTGGAGAAGTGATAAAAGAGATGGTTCCAGTTCCTTCCGTTGGACGCTTGGAGTCATTTCCCACCACTACATTGATGGATTCCCGTAGAGGCACTAGGGAACTATACCAATCCTTTTTATTGGTCATATGGCGAGAAGCTCCACCATTTAAAATCCATAAATCATCAACACGAGCTTGAGTAGATGAGCATACCTCTTCAATAGCTACCCATAGTTCCAACTCTGTGTTGTTGGAGACTCTTTGTTCTTCCAAGATGATTTTATGGTCCCATTTTGTTCGTCAGATTGCTTCTTTTTGCAATCCTTGATGGCATGGCCTTTCTTTTCACAATAGAAGCAACTTCTTGTGAACTTTTTCTTCTTTGGCTTCTTCTTTGATCCATCAGAAGAGCCTTTTTCTTTTGCATTGGCTGAGAATGTAGCATCACTTATACTTTGTTGATTCTTCAACCTCATCTCCTCTTCTAAAAGCATAGCACAAAACTCTTCAAATGTAAGGGGAGTTGGTCTTACCTAAGTGTTAAGGGCTATTACTAATCCATCATACTTTGCTGGAAGAATATGCACAGATCTTTGAGCTAGCTCCTCAGGTGTTATAACAACACCAACTGCAGTGACTTGATCTTGAAGATGTTTTATCCATTTAATAAAATCCTCAGCCTTTTGAAAATCAGAATGCTTTTCATTTGCCAAATCATTTTCTAATTTCCGTATCATAGTGTGGTTCTTGGTCTCATATTGACGAGCCAATATGCCCCAAGCCTTATGTGCTTTAGTAGTATGCTGAACTAAAGTAAGCACAAAATCACTTACACTAGTGACAATTGCACATAATGCATGAGCATTCCACCTCTTCCAAGATCATAGAAGATCTGGATCTAGCTCAGTCATCAATCTTGAATTTTTCGGATCTTCAATTGGTATAGGCTCTAGATCCAATCCCATCCGTCCCATGATAGTGTCAAGTAACTCATAGGAGTCCAAAATTGCAAAAATTTTGAACTTACAGAGTGTATAGTTGGCTCCATCCAGCTTTCCTTGAGTGAATGCAGGTGGAGCACCAAGACCAATGTTTGAGGATGTAGCCATCATGCAATCACTCTAAAGATCTACTCATATTCTAGTCTGCTAGTAGGCTTAAACAGTGATACTTCTCAAGCTATTCGATCCTTATGGCTCTGATACCATGCGAGACAATAGTAACGCAATATAACACAGGACTAGTACTAGAGAATATAACAAATATAGGAGAATCTCAACAATTTTCTACTAACAGCAAGTACAAAGATGATGGCATTGTCCACTTGTGCGCTTTTGAAGGTAGAGCTTAAATGGTGATCTAGACAACTCTAGATAGGGAGATACAAGGTAAGGTATGCTGGCTCGATTTGATATCTCAGGTAGAGCCGAACTGATGTATATATAGAATAGTGGGCAGCCTTCCACAGACGGATATACATGGGCAGTAGAGCGTGGGTGGCCATCGCTTGCGTAGTTGCCATACATGTCTTAGGTTGGTTAAACCGACCTAACAAATATAAATGATTTCTCACTTTCAGAGGGAATATTCCCTTTACCATCGCTCCGGGGTGTTGCCCTGGACCCCCACGAGGGGGCTCGTTGGCCCCCTAGGACCCCCTAGCCAAGGCTGCTCACCGTTGCCCGGACCCCAGAATTGGGGACCCTGGTAACTCCCTTTCCTTACAATACCTTACATGGTCCAATATGACCTTCATCCAACATGCAAAGTTGGGATTCCCATCAAAAGGGTATGCACGCTTGGCTTCTCCTTAATGGGGGCCTTACTAAATGTGCATACAATCATGAGGGTTACACATTGATCGTATACTAAGAATCACAACAACCTAGACATAGAACATTCATGTTTCGTATCTCTTCTTGGATATTCGGTGTTATTACCATCCCTTTAGTAAAACAAAAATAAATTCAAGCTAGATTTTACCTTTCCATGACCTAGAAAACCCTAATAATAGACGATTATTTAATTCATTAAAATTTTTGCAAAGAAATACTAGTTCTATACATAAGGCCCTACTCTCAAACCTAAAATCTCATGTATTTACCATTACCATTCAGCAAAGTTCTACCTTTTAAAATATCATTGCATTTCATGAGCTTACCAATCTACATCCTACGTTTTCATGAGGCACTTTAACATGTAGTAATATCTTAGTAGACCATTTTCGTATTCTTTATCTTGTGTATGAACTCATAACTCCATTGATACCAAGTAAACAATCTGATATTTTAATTTCTTTACGTATTTCTTTATGTCATTCGGTTGACAATTATCCCAAGTGCGCTTAGAGTTTGAAGTCAAGCTATAAACTAAGGAACTTGGAGCACATTCGAATATGGATATTTTAATCAACGAGATAGGAATCAAAGACCATGAGTTTCACCATTAAACACCTATTTATTATTTTGGTTAAATAAATCCATATAGCCCTAGATTGAAATATAATATTAAATCATGGACGTAATTCCATTCATGTCTTCTAAGCGCGTGTTCACTATTCTATGTACTCATAGCAGAGAACTAGACAGAGATGATCAACAAGATATATGTATTATATGACATGATTATACAAGATCATTGGCACTATGATGATGCTCAATGATAGTGGAAGCTACTCAAACCCTGCTAATGATCAATGGAAGAGCTCTCTATGAGGCCACATATAACTGTGGTTTTTTACTTGTCCTTTTATAAGTAGTTTTCCTCCAAGTTTAAATTTGAATTCAAACTTGGTTCCACCTAATAGTGATTCCTCCAATTGAGGAGATATTCTCTCATGAAAAACGCGTAGCTCATACTTCTCCTAACTCCACGAGATTTTGGCTTTACAAGATTCTCAATGATTTAACCTTTTACAACTGGTAAATGATCAAAAGAGTTACAAGCTATGGTTCATATGATCCAGCAAGTGCTTCCACACATTTGTTTCCAAGTTAAACCAAATGTGAAGGCTTGTATAGTTGCACCAAGAGGTTACCCTCAAGCCATCAAAGTTTAGTACCATCAAGTGCTTTGGTTAACAAATCTCCACATTGCATATTTGTAGATAGATATGCAAGTTGAATTTCTTTGCTCAATGGCTTCTGTATAACATAGTGATAGTGTACTTTTATATGTTTGGTTCTTGCATGATAAATGGTATTGGCTGCAAGATGCAAAAACTTATGTTATCACCAAAGATCATAGGTGAATGAGTGTGAAGTCCCAAATCTGAGTAGAGCAATCCAATCCAAATAGCTTCTTGTGTAGCATTTGCTAATTCCCTGTATGGAGCCTTTGCTGAAGATAGAGCAATAGTTGGTTGCTTCTTAGAAGACCATGAAATAGGTTTATCACCTGCAAAAGACAAGTATCCAGAAGTACTTCTTCTGTCATCCTTAGAACCTGCCCAATCTACATCTGAGTATAGCTTAATGTCCAAATGTGATGTATATGGGAAGTAAAGACCTTGATTTTGAGGGCCTTTGAGATACTTCGAAATCCTTTTAGCAGCTTCCAACTGAGATGCTCTAGGTTTATGCATGAATTGACTCAAACCACTTACTCCATAGCATATATCAATCCTAGTTAATGGTGCATAGTTAAGACTTCCAACTATGCTTTGGTATCCTGCAATGTCTTCAAGAAAATCACCTTCATGAGCACTCAATTTATGATTTACCTCCATAGGGGTGCTGGCTACCTTTGCATTCTCGAAGTGGAACTTCTTCAACACGTCCTGCACATATTTCCTTTGAGTGATGAAAATTCTAGAGTTAGTGTATACTAACACAAGTCCAAGAAAATACTTTAGAAAGCCTAGGTCACTAATTATGAACTCTTGCATCATCTCACTTTTAATTTTTTTGATGCCATCGGCATCACTACCTATAAGAATGATGTCATCAACATATGCACATACATATATCATTTCTGAATTACTCCTCTTGACAAACATAGAAGAATCTGCCTTGCTCATCATGAATCCTTTATTCTAAAGGTAGGTAGTTAACCTATGGTTCCATGCCCTAGGTTCCTGCTTCAAACCATAAAGAGCTTTGTTTGTTGAACTTGCACACATGATTTACCTTGCTTGTGTCTTCATATCCACGAGGTTGAGCCATGTAAACCTCCTCTAAAATCCAACCATTGAGAAAGGCATTTTTTTTCCATCTAGTTGATACATATACCAATTTCTAGATGTAGCTACACTTACCAATATCCTGATGGTTGGCATCTTAGCCATAGGTGAAAAGGTTTCTTCATAATCTATTCCTTGGGTTTGTGCAAAACCCTTTAGCCACAAGTCTAGCTTTATACCTCTATGAATCCATCTGAGTTCCTTTTGATTTTGTAAATCCATCTAGAGCCAATTACCTGTCATATGGCAATTTGACCTTCTTGCATTCACTTTCAAACCGAGAACCATTGTCATCAAACACATCTCTACTGACCATAAATCCTTTTTTGGATGGATTATAAAACTTGTATCCTTTCTGATTTAAATCATACCCTATCAAGATGCATTTCTCTACCTTAGGGTCTAACCTACCTTTGATTTGAGATGGAACATGCACATAAGCAACACAACCAAATATTATGCAATGATCAAGTGATGGTCTCCTACCATGCCATGCCTTATAGGGGGTCATTGTTGAGATATCAAGTTCAACATGTGATGATGTAGGATGACACATACCAATTTTTTGTTTCTCTGACATGTATAGTGGTCACGCTGGTATATGTCAGGGATACTGCATTGAGCTTTATTAGATTTATCTACTGAGAGTGATGGCACATTTGTTCCTTGCCAACTCACTCCTTCGCAGAAATTAGGTTTTTCCTTATGTAGTGATCTTTATATATTGCACTTGTTGTATCCTTGTTTTTAGGTCATTCTTGTACATTCCTTTTTATGTAATAGAAGAAGAAGAAGAAGAAGATCATTCTTCCTTACATCAATCTATGTATGCGCTTCTCCTTGAGAGTGAGAGTATGTGTGTGAGCTCTTTTCTTATCTCCTTCCTCGTGACATGGTATCAGAGCCAGCAATGTTGTAGAGAGCTCGTGGAGAAGGCGATGGTGAAGAGTACGCAGCAATGCGTGGAGAAAATGTGATTCACAAACGACCTCCATTTGCTACAAAAACTGGCATGAAGGTAGAAGACCTCAAAAGGTTTCATGAGTTATCCCTTTAGGGTCACTCGTTTTTTGTTGAAGCCATCCCGACCTCCGTTTCAAGCCCACAAGGTGGGGCCCACAAAAAAACCAAGTGAGTTTCAAAAATTATAACTTGCATCATGTTCGGCAACACTCATATATTCTAGATTTAGAATTTCAAGCGATTCCGTGTACTTTTGATACACGGAAACTGTGTTTATCTGAGATCGAACTGTCACGTCATAGTGCAACAGTGTTCAAACAGAGGTGTTGCTTGTAGTGGTTTGCAGTGTTATGTATTGCTACAAAAATGGCCAACCCAGATGGAATGGGTCAGCTTATGAGCGATAAACTAGACAAGAACAACTTCCATGCTTGGAGATTGAGAAGGATGAATTTCTTGATGGGAAAAGGGTACTAGAAGTACATCAAAGGAGAGAATGAAAATGCTCTACAGCTACCAGAGAGGAATCAGACTGCAGAATAGATAAGAGCATATGAGGAATGGAATCAACGAGCACGAAAGGTAATGTATTGGTTATCGGTTAGCATACAAGATAGCATGATTGGGCACATACAGGATGCCAAGACTCTGAAAGAGGCTTGGAACAGTTTGGTCACATTGTATGAGACCAATACAAAGGCACATAAATTGCAACTCAAGCATGAGTTGCATACCTTGGAGAAAAGAGCATGTCGGTAAGTGACTATACCCTCAAAATCAAAAGCATATGTGAGTCACTTGCATCTATTGGAGTGAATGTAGATGATGATGATAAGGTGGAAGTATGCCTTCATGGTTTAGGAGCTGCATATAAGCAGTTCAGAACTTCTATACAAACAAGGGAAAATATTCCAAGATTTGCTGATCTGGTATCTATGCTGATTATTGAAGAAAAGAATCTTGGTGAGGATTCAAACTCCCAAGGAAAACCCAGTTATCAGCACGTATTCTACTCTATCATAGAAAGAGGTAGAGGAAGATGTTTCGAAAGTGGAAGAGGAAAGAGTAACCAAGACCAAGGTTAACAACATAATCATGCAAGAGGAAGAGGACATTTTCGCGGCAAGGGGAGCCAAACAGGTCGCATAAATTTGCAAAGAAATGATTCAGGTAATGATAGTAAAGGATGTTGGAATTGTGGTAAACCTGGACACTTTGAACATGATTCTAGGTTGAAGAATCAAAATAACAGAAGGCAACAAAATAGCTATGCATCCACAAGTGCAGATGATTCTGAGAAGTTGTTTATGGTTCAACATCACATGATGAATATGATGTCTGCTGGTGTTTCAAAATCCAATGATAATGTCTGGTATGTTGATTCAGGTGTTTCAAATCACATGACCAGTCATGCGGATTGGTTTCTTACTTTGCAGAAATTGCCAATTCCCGGATATGTTGAAACAAGTGATGACACATCACACCTAGTGAGCATAGAGGAAACATAGCACTATCTATGGAGGATGGAAAGGCAAAACATCTTGTTGATGTGCTGCATGTTCCAAATATAACAAAGAATTTGGTTTTTGTTGGATAAATGGCTGACCAGCGATTACAAGTCAGGTTCAATGCTGATGGATTATATGTAGAGGAGTACAAGCAGGATGGACGATTGGTTGCCAAAGTAAACAAAGTGGGTAGGA